>JASANE010021299.1:0-24472 GCA_030248225.1 Trileptium ribeirensis
TAATGCTAGTGGCTTTTGCTCAGGCCAAGTTCGTGGTAGATATTAGAGAGCATAGGCCTTTATCATTACGGGCCTTTGCTTTGAATAAAATGAATATAAGGTCTTTCCAATTTAAGCTATATATTGACTACTTTATTACGCAGCGGTACGGGCATTAGCTCAAACTATAGATATTGTGACAACGGTCCTTTGTAGTGCTATAACTCAATTATTGTTAATAATATGTATAAGGGCCTTTGCTCAGATCAGGGACGAATTCGTTTAATCGAAATCGAAATCGATCGAAATTTCGTTTAATCGAAAAAAATCGAAATTTTAAAATTTTGAAATTTATCTAATTGCGCAAAAATCGAAAACGATCGAAATCGAACGAAATCGAAATCGATCGAAATTTCGTTTAATCGAAATCGATCGAAATTTCGTTTAATCGAAATCGATAGAAATTTCGATCGATTTCGATCGATTATTTTGCACTTATTTCTGGCCGTGACTGTAGGTACAGTTACGGACAAAAATTATGTGCATAAAAACGAACGCGAACGAACATAAGCGCAAACGAACGTTAGAACTTTCGTTTAAAAATAAACATTGCTGCGTTCGTTTTTTATGAACATATTTTTGTCGTTGACTGTACGTGGTAAAAGGAAAGTATTCTCTTGACAGTTGACGATGCCAAAGTTCTTTGTATCTTCACGATTTTCAATTGAGTCGTCGGTGTCTAAGTGGCTACTAGCCGCTAGGCGTGAGCATTATTACGTCGGTAGTCGGTCGATAATCGTTAATGATGATTCTGGAAGCTATAAACTTTTTATCGACTAGTGTTGATTTGGATCTATTGCTACGTTTCAACGAAAGTTATGCTCCATCTGGTCGAAGTAACCACGCAACGATGTGTTTTTAGGGTTACATGACCAATAAAGTTTTGTTGTATTTCTGTTCGATCTTCATTTCGCTCGCATTCCAATACATTTCACTGTTGAACATCGCAACTGATATTTTGTGTAATTTTCAGACATTTTTGGAACTGCTGAACAAACACACGACAACATCCAACCTAGACCTCCATCAGGGCCTTCCAACGATTTGGCAGGTGAGCAGTTGTATTTATTGTTTTGTATCACTTGGTACATGATTCACTCCTGTGCTGGGCGAATTTATTCAAGGAAATGCTTAAGCGAGCACGGTTTCCTAGACTTAAGAACGCATTCTGTTCATTGCACCAAAATGGAACATGGATACGTCACTAACAATAATTCCATTCAAACGTGACCATTAGCCGTTAGATTGGTGCATTGAACAATGTATATTACGCACATTACGCGCCACCTGTCACCCCGAAGACGTCCTCACGCCCACCTCCTCTGGCTACCCCTGTTACTAAATATAACAAATATTGTGAAATGTAATATTAACCGTCACAGTGTTCGAGACGAGAGATATCCGGATGCAATTGGGTAGATAACGGTCACGCCACAGTAACTATATTGGTTCAGCCGCAATTAGACACTTGAGATGTTGGATGTAGTTGCTGCCGTAAGGTATGGAATAGTGGTCATGACGACAACTCTCACTCTCGGCGAACTCAGCAGATACAATGAATCATAAAGTCCAGTAAGATGAGAATAATCGGCGTACAGCAATTAATTACGTGTTGGTTACGACGGATCAGTTGAGATGAAATTAGCATCTACCACAGTACAGAGAAATCCAAACACAGCAATGAACGCCGCTGCACACCTCGTCACAACGCACAATAATAAAGACGACTTGTACAACGAAACACAACCCTCTCTCCCTCTCGTCAGCGAACAATTTATACGCACAACACCGTAACGATAAACATACGCAACTACTCAATGTCAGACGTTACCAATAGTACAAAACAAGATTATGATACAAGAGTCAGAGAATGATATATATATAATTAATAACTAAATCATGAATATTCATGACAACCCCCCCCCGAGACCTCGGAGCGTCATCATGTATGGTGTATGACATTGAAGATGTCAGTCAACTTTTGATTCAATTATGTTACGTTGGTTTCATTTATATAAGTTAAATAATTAACATGTATATATGCTTTTTGCATTTTGTTGAATTTTACACATGCTTAGGCTTAGGATATATAGCTGTTTACTTCCGTATATACGTTGTATTATAGAGGTTGATGCAATGTTTTATCAGATATTAAACACACTGAGTTACTTATACATTTTATAAGAAGCTATGGTTTTATATGAATTATATAAACACTTTATATATTGGTTCTACACTGCAACATAACCTTTCTCGAATAAAATATTTTGTAAAAATTTTTAAAAAACATTTTACTTAATTGGCAACGGATTATATAGAAAACGTAACTTTGCATTTTATATAGTAAAGTAAAGTAATGTAAAGTAGGTACAGTACTTGCCAGAAATGAGTGCTATTCGTTCTATGTTTGCTCAAAGTTCCTTCTATGTTCATTTGATAAATGCAAAATTTTGTTCGAGACATCCGAAATTTTGTAGCTTTTTAATTTGTTCGAAAGCTGCTCGAAAAGTGTTAGGGTGTTATTCGAGAATAACTAAATTTTGTTCGATTTTCGCTCGGTTGAAAAGCGATACCTAGTACTGTAAGTACAGTAATGGCTTTTGAATGCAAGATTTTAGCTACAAGAAAAATTTGTTAAATTGTGAAACTGTTGAGTTCGCGTTAGAGTCACGCTGATCCGCTGATCGAATAGTGGCAAAATTCTATAAATTATTTTTAATTACAAACTTATAAGCAATCACTGTTGTAACATTTAAAAGGTGACACGGGAAATCCTGATTACATTTTATATTTTTATCTGATGTTCATAGCATTTTTCTCGTGTTTTTGTTATTTTGGCAAATAAATAGCGTATTGCCCTTTATAGTGCCAAGCTATTTCTCTGCTGGCCATGGTCGACTGATATAATGCACCACAAATGAGTACCTCATATTGTGACATTGGAACAATAATTCCATTGAACATTATAAATTTCCAGAAAAACTAATACATAATTTATTCTTAACGTCGTACATTCTTGGAGAAATTGAAAATTACTAAGTATAGTGAAACGTGAAACATTGTCAGCAGTGAACTTAATGGCTCATACAAAGGTGTGCTCTCAAAATGCCCTAATATCTGCATTCTGAGTGAAACGAGCGAAGCGAAAAATTTTCACTGGCCGGGGTGGTATGCAAATTGCTACGGTGTCCGTTTCTGGGTTTTTTGAGGTTACACGCATAACTCAACCTCGGCTGGGCAGATTGCGCGATAGCTCATTTGAAAGCTTGGAATTTATTTGTGTTCTTTAGGTAAATACGAAACCAGATTCCAACATATCTCCCCGAAAACGGGCCAAAAGGGCTCGGGTCGGGTTCGAATGGGCTAAAAAATCACGTTACTTATTGTAACTCGACAACTCACGTATATATCAGAGTCAAATTTGGCTCATTTTGTAAGGCAAACAGGTCTCTATAAACCAGTTTAGTACTTTGCTATGCGGAGTTATAATGCAACATTTGAGTCAAGAACGGTTTTAAAAATGTGCCCATGACACCCAAAATACACTAAAATGGTAATATCTCCGCAACCGCTCCAGCGATATAGGTGTGTTTGGTTCATACTGTAGAGCACTTCATTCACTATGTAACTGGAAAACCATACTGTTATTGTCACTATTTACGCTGAAAGTTTTGTCAAAAAGGGTTTTCAATGGGCCTATGGGACCCAAAACACATAAAATGGTACTATCTGGTCAGCCGCTCGAGCGACATACATAATTGAGGTTTTGGTTCCATTTTGTAGAGCAATAATTCATACTCTATCATATTTGAAAATATCGAGCACAATAATCCGTATATATTCTCAAATATTGCAGCAACGTGACTGATATTCAGTGGCTCATTTTATAATTTAATGTTCAATATACCTTGTATCTCTCCGAATTACATACTCAACACTCAGAATTCACCGTCTTGGCGATAAAGCAAGCTACTAGTGTTAGTGTATACATACATTTATTTTATATTTATGAACTGGATATTCAATAGCTGTATTTAACAAAATCATAATAAATGATATGATAATGCATTATATCTGGTTTCTCCATTCGCTGAAAATAATTTTGCCAGGAGGCAATGAACTGGGGCCACCACGATTCGGAACTGGGGAAGGGGGCGCCAAACTTAGCTAGAAGGCGTGAACAGAGTGTCGAGGATAAAAAAATTTTTTAAATTTAATATGTTGCAACGAAAAGCATTGTTAATATATAGCATCAGAAACGCTGCAAAAACATTTTTATTGAGTTTAAAACCAAGTTTTCAACAACTTTTTTGCTGAAATTTGTCAAATTTTTAACGTTAGAAAAGGATTTTTGTGGAAAATTTTGTCAATTTTTATGTCATTTGGGGGATGTTTTTACCATTGGGAAACCAAAAAATTTGCTAGTGTTTTGCCGAGGGAGCCAAATTTTGCTACAGTTCACCGAAAAATGCCTGCCAGGGCCCCCGACTACCCACTTTGGAGAAGCCAGTCTATGCAAATACAGCACGCGCCAGAAATGGCCGTCGCATTTCGTCGAGTGGCTTGCTCGAGATATCGAAACTATTTAAATTAATAAAAAATTCAATTTTTAGAACAAATTTATGTCGAGCAAGTTTCGAATGGGCGACAGTTATTTTTGGCGGTTACTGTGTAATATAATTATAAACGTCATTATACTGTAGTTAAAGCTAAATGGATTTTTGACTTTTTTAGTGATTTTGGTTGGTATGAGAGCATAATAATTTTGTAAAGTAGAATTTTAAAAATAGTTACATAAAAACGAACGCGAAAGAACGTAAAATCAAACGAACGGTGTTATTTATGGCAGAATTTTTTGCGTTCTTTTTTAACGAACGTAAACGAACGGCGTAACGTTTGTTTTTTGTGTATTTATTTTTGTCCGTGACTAGTGTTTAGAATTCTGGGTTTTCATAGGGTGAAGTACGTAGAGATCTTGAGAGCTATCGGATGCAGTGCTCGCTGGAACTGAGTTGCGTTTCAGACGAACGTACTTTGAACAGAGATTGTCTAAATGATTCTATTCGCGAACGACTCTCGAACAAAAGCGGAACAGCTCTGGAAATAATAAAAACTCCATTTTTTCGGACGAGTACTACGTTGAATAAATAAAAAACTCATGCAGAAAGGCTGTAACGAATTTTGAACGAACTTCTGGCGAACACCGAACGAATAGCATTTCTCTCTGGCGAGTGCTACTGGCCGCTCTACAGGATCAAAATTTTACCGGGGCACAGCTGCAACATAGGAGAAGCTAAAAATACCTGGGCAAAAAACCGAACCTCTGGGTCAACTAGGTGGTTTTATAACTGCATTTTTCGTGTTTGTCATGTATTTACAAGTGTATTAATTGTATATCGTTGTTTTTGTTGCATATTTGTTATTGTGCAGACGATGCCCTATTTCTCCATGCCACTCTTCATTTTGCTTACGATTTTGTCAGAAATTGTCGAAATTGTATTAATTGTATGTCGTTGTTTTTGTTGCATATTTGTTATTGTGCAGACGATGCCCTATTTCTCCAGGCCACTCTTCATTTTGCTTAGGATTTTGTCAGAAATTGTCGAAATTGTATTAATTGTATATCGTTGTTTTTGTTGCATATTTGTTATTGTGCAGACGATGCCCTATTTCTCCATGCCACTCTTCATTTTGCTTAGGATTTTGTCAGAAATTGTCGAAATTGTATTAATTGTATGCCGTTGTTTTTGTTGCATATTTGTTATTGTGCAGACGATGCCCTATTTCTCCAGGCCACTCTTCATTTTGCTTAGGATTTTGTCAGAAATTGTCGAAATTGTATTAATTGTATATCGTTGTTTTTGTTGCATATTTGTTATTGTGCAGACGATGCCCTATCTCTGCAGGCCACTCTTCATTTTGCTTAGGATTTTGTCAGAAATTGTCGAAATTGTATTAATTGTATATCGTTGTTTTTGTTGCATATTTGTTATTGTGCAGACGATGCCCTATTCCTGCAGGCCACTCTTCATTTTGCTTAGGATTTTGTCAGAAGTTGTCGAAATTGTATTAATTTTATATCGTTGTTTTTGTTGCATATTTGTTATTGTGCAGACGATGCCCTATTTCTCCAGGCCACTCTTCATTTTGCTTAGGATTTTGTCAGAAATTGTCGAAATTGTATTAATTGTATGTCGTTGTTTTTGTTGCATATTTGTTATTATGCAGACGATGCCCTATTTCTGCAGGCCACTCTTCATTTTGCTTAGGATTTTGTCAGAAATTGTCGAAATTGTATTAATTGTATGTCGTTGTTTTTGTTGCATATTTGTTATTGTGCAGACGATGCCCTATTTCTGCAGGCCACTCTTCATTTTGCTTAGGATTATGTCAGAAATTGTCGAAATATTAGGTGTAGTATTGCGTTTTGTTGTAACACATTAATTTCTTGTTAGGACGGTCTTTTTTGTATCACCTCAAAATATCTGGGGTTGCTGGGGAGGTTGACATGGGAGACGCCTAAACTTACCTGAGACGGGGCAGGGGCGCTGGAATCTTGATGGGAGCCCCTGGTCTGTGGAGAGACAAGTATTGTACCTTCTTAAACTCTAACTGTCTTGTGCATCAAACACCGAAAGTAAACGAACCTTAATAAAGGCAAAAACATGTCTTGCAATCCACTTGTACAACTGCTCTTTCGAAAATATTTTCAAATGCGCAAAATCAATCAAAGTTTCGTGATTTATCTTTTAAAGCTGTTCCTGTGACCGGCTGTTGTACGTATGCGAAACGTTATCATTGAGTGTGTGACTGTTGGCCATTAGTGATGGCCATTCCAAGAATTCAATAAATAGTGGCAATTAATACATATTTTATAGTAACCAACTGAAATAAAAACAATTCTTTCGAGACGATCGCGAAGAATTAACAGATGTTCAGTATTGCTATTTTAACTGTAAGTTGTAAATGTAACCCGAAAATACGTCATTGAAATAACCATTGTGATATGTTTGGGTATTTGTAAGCTATGGGTTAATTATATGAGACGACTTTTTTCACAGGCTTGGATCCGCTGGCTCCGGATATATTTGGAGCTGGCCAGAGCGCTTCGCATCAGCCTCCTGCTCCGGGTTCCCCGTTTGTAATTCGGCCGCCACCACCATCACATGTGGCAACTGTCGCTCGACGAGCCGCGAACAGTCCTGGTAAAGTATTAAAGGAAGACTTGGACAACAGCCTTGCCAGTCTGGCTCAGAACTTCAGTTTATCTGACGGTGGGCCGAAGTAAGTAGCAGTTTTTTATTGCATGACGGTCGTGTTATTAGTTTGCTGGCTTCAACTCCTCTGAAAACGAGGATTTATCAATTCGTCGTTAAATAATATTGCCTGCTGCCTGAGTTGGCTCATAATTTCGATCGTATTAATACAGTCACGGACTGATATAAGTGCACAAACTAGAATGTGGCTTGAAAATTTGTTTGAGTACGTTTCTTAGTAACTCCTATGATACAGCGATAAGCGTTTGACAGTATTAATTTATTTGTAATAATATGGTGTCATTTGCTTACTGTCTTAATTCACTCTAGTACTTGGCTGATCTGTATCCGGGATTGTATTAATATGGCGGAATGGTGGGATCTTGTACCTATATAGGCAATCTCCGTTTCACACAACTATAAACGGGTACCTACTACATAATACATTACAGTCGCGGCCACAAATACGTGTAATCGAAATTGATGGATAGTTTGCACTTATTTCTGACCGTGACATTACCTGTTTACCAGCCAGGTCCAACTATAAAAATTATAGTCCTGTTAGTTAGAGCTGAATAAATATTAGCAAGAAATAATATCGTATTACTTCGTTATAACATTATTGCAGACAGCAGTGCAAGCAAAATACAGTTGCAATCTTCAGAATTAAGTGCTGATAAAATCGAACGCAGACGAAATCGAACGAAAACGCAATCGATCGATCTTCGTTTAAACGAAATACGTTAAATTAAACGGAAACTAACATTTTTTGTAAAAATATTTTGTATCTTAACAAAATCGAAATTCGTTAGATTAAACGCGAACTAACATTTTTTATTAAATTATTTTTTATTTTGACGCAATCGAAATTTCGCTCGATTTTCGTTTAAACGCAAACGATCGCGAAATCGAACGAAACTTCGATCGATTTTTGAGCACATAATTCTGATTGTAACTGTATTTCACGAACCGCTGGCAGAAAATTAACAGCTGTTCAAATGCTGTTCGGGAATGATTTGCTGTTATTTCTGTCCGCAATAATTGTAATATCGCGTCCGGAACACTTTTCCACTTGGCGTCTTTTAATTTATTTACAACACTGCCTTGTTTCATCTCGTTTATTGCAAACAAACTTTCAAATATTTGAAATGAAATAAATGATACTAAAACGGTAAAAATATCCAAATTGCAGTACTTATGATAGCTACTAGCTGTTATGATATTTTTAGGCCTAGATCTCAAGGAATGGCCGCTGCGATCAACTCGGTTGGTGCGTCAAACGCGCCTCCAGCATTTCCAGGAGGTAAATGAGATTCAACCGCATAGTAACCTCATCCTGGGCTCTCCATTCGCTGAAAATTTTTCCAGTTGGCATGACCCGGGGCACCCCTGCTTCCGAATCGGTGGGCGTTCGATTTACTCAGGGGTCGTTTGCCAAGAGAAATCAATTAAAATCAGAAACACTTCCAAAAGGCTTTGGATAGAGAAAAAAGCAGGTTTGAAGAAGTATTCCGAAATTTTTTGATTCATAACGGAATTTTAGTACAACTTTTGATAAAATTTTATGTACTTTGGGAGTCTTTTTATAAAAAAATTTCCAAGATGCAATGAACCGGGATGAGCCCAAAATTTTGCCGGGGATGCTCGGTTTCTGACATAGAGCACTTGAAAATGCCAGCCCCCACCCCAATTTAGAGAGCCCAGCAAGCCATACTGTAACTTTTTATACTACTCCAGCGACACTAACTACAAAATCACAAGCTACTGGGTGGCAGTTCTTGTCCTGCGTGCGACATTTTGCTATACAACAAATAGATGAGCTGTGGTTCATGCGGAAAGCTTCAACAAGCGACACAACTATTTGTTTTTTGGAACACCCGGATTCGTAACGGACGTAATTATTGAAGTTATTCTTTGATTGTGCCGCTCAAATGTACAGTCGTGGCCAGAAACAAATGCAAAATATCGATTAAAGGAAATTTCGATGATTTTCGATTATATAAAATTTGGATTGATTCGACAGAATGCGATTAAACGAAATTTCTTCGATGGCGACTTCGATTGCACATATTTTTGGCCACGGTTGTATATTTTTGTACGGAGCACTACTACTTTTGAATGGTGGTACATACGTTGTATGGAACACGGCTAGAACTTGTGAAAAAAAACGTTTATTTTGATATAATGCTGCAGCAAAACAACTACACTAATAACAGACAATAGACCCGGACAGCGTTTCGAGCGAGCCGCGAGCGAGTTGCTCGCTCGAGATTTCCAAACTATTTTAATTAATAGTCAATTGTATTTTTAGAACAAATTTACTTCGAGCGAGTCGAGAGCGAGGGACAGTCATTTTTGGCGGGTACTGTATGTAATAGTTACAATTCGAGCTGAATGCTCAAAAACCGAACGAAGTTTCATTCGATTTCGTTCGTTTTCGTTTATACGTAAATCGATCATATTAACTAAAATATATTAATTTAACGAATTCCGATTGCGTCAGAAAATATTAGTTCGCGTTTAATTATTAATGTATTTCGATTGCGCTAAAATAAAAAAATTCACTAAAATTGTTAGTTTGTGTTTAATTTAACGAACGTCGATCTATTGCGTTATCGTTCGGTTTTCTGTGCTTTCGATTTTATGAGCACATAATTCTGAAAGTAACTGTAGTATATTACGGTACTCTCTAGAAATGAGTGTCACCTTTAGAACGAACGAACATTAAACAGAAATCGACAAAATTTTATTTATTCTCGAACAGTCGAAATTTTCGAACAAACTACCAACACATCTCTAACAAATTGAAAAACACTCTAAAATTCCGAATTCGGCTCCAACAAAAAGGGGGAAAGGTGGGGTTCATCCCATATCGGCAGCTCCCACTCTCCAGCATTGGAATAGATTTCAAAATTGTGTAACTAAAAATGTAGTGTAGACCTGACTAATCCTGCACAAAAAAGTATTAAGGCCATAATTTCTAACACCGAGCCACGGCACTTGGCACTACCCGGAAAAGGGGTCGTAAAATTAGTCATTACCGTTTTTGTCAATTTGGGATCGTGTGGATGTTCAGCCCGTTACGGCGGGGGTGAGGCCAAAAATTTCTTTTGTTTAAAATAGGTAAGTAATGAGGCTTCCTAGTGTAAATACATTTTTGCCAGTTCCCTGCACGTTTCTGTGCTACAGACCGAAATATCCACCTTTACCCACCCCGACCAAAAGAACATCGTAGCGTGAAATGACCCTACTGTACGATGCATTCTACTCTTATGCACAGAGCCAGCATAAGAGTAGAATGTACTAACGTAGTGTTTTGTGAACATTTTAGCGTGGAATGTGTCTCAATCAGCACAACAACCGGTAGCTGGTCAGAAAGTGAGTCGACATCTTTTTGTATCTCAGTGTAGCATCCTCGTGCAGTACGCCACCCTCGTGCAGTACGCCACCCTCGTGGTGCTTCGAATCAAAATTCAAAACTTTGTTCCGACGTACTGGGCGGCTAAAAACTTTCACTTGGGTAGTTTTCGGGCATAGGAAACTTATTTCCGGCATTAATTTTGCTCTACGACCCGCGGGTCCATGGGCACGGTGGTATGGTGCCCTATGGTTCCTCGACCCAAAATTCCTAGTTTTATTGTGACTGGGAGGCTGATAGCTTTCATTTTGGGGGTTTTCGGGCATGGGAAACTCACTGCCGATGTTAGTTTTTTTCTAACTTGTGCGGTATGGTATGACATCCGCATATAGCATATCGACGTATGCTATCGAGAGCTGATTGGTTGAAAGGCGTTGGTGTACCTATGATTTACTGCGCTCTGAAAACTCGGTAAAGTTACTAGTAATGTATTTTATATTTTTAGAACAAGTTTTTTTGAGCGACCCGCGAGCACCGACAGTCATTTTTGGCGCGTACTGTACGTGCAGTAGTTGTGGGATTAACACGAAACTCTCAAGTTCAAATTTTTAAATAGGTCAAATTTTTTACATTACGTTGTATTATAGGTTCCTGTGCTCCGTCGACTTAAGTGTAGATGGTCTCGACGAGGAGGGGTTAGGCCAGAGAATAACCAAAAATTTTCCCCTGTTCCTAATTTTTCCTCATAATGTTACCCATTTCCCCTTAAATTTTTGTAATTAGGTTACAAATTGCTAAAATTTTCTGCGCTTCTCGGGTCTTTTTTGATGGGGTGAATGTGAGGGTGCATAACTCCCTATGGGAACTTAAGCTATGCTGTGTAAATCGCTACATATTAGTAATCGCCAGAGATCATTTATTGCGTTTCGAACGAACTAATATCTAACAAAATTAACTTTTTTATTTACTAATTTAACTAACTTAATTTACTTATTTAACACACGAACAGGTTTCGAAGAAACACGAAACAGTTCTGGAATAAATTTTAATAGTCGTTATAAAAAAATTCCACCAGAGATGTCTAACAAAACTCGAACGCCATTTGAATACAATTGGGAATTTTACAAATCAACATCGAACAAACAGGTTTCGAGCGAAGATCGAACGAAAAGCGCTAATTAATTGCAGTATAGATTCACTTGGCGCAACATTACACAGTCATCAGTTTTTATGGAATTCGGCCTATTAGAAAAAGTTTTGGCTCGGCGTTGGTTGGAAACAAAAATTGTGTCTCGATGCGTGTTGAAATACCAAATAGTTGCAAATTGTGTACGTAAAATATAAGTTATGCGCGTTATTCAACTTTCCGTAATTTATCTATTGTGGTGTTGCTTTCTATATTCGCTGAAAATTATGTTGGCGTTGGCTGATTCGGAACTGGGAGCGCCGGATTTTGGCAGGGGCATAAACCGGGGCGCTCTCTAGTTTGAAATGGGGGTCGTAATTTATAAATTTTCAAAATTTAATACTGTTCAGCGAACAACGCTAAATTGTTAATATAGCCTCAGAAATGATTCATAAATGTCTATATTGAGGTTAAAATCAACTTTTCAACCAATTTTTTAGTGAAATTTTTGTCAAATTTTTAGCTTCAGAAAGGTTTTTTATGAAAAAAGTTATTTTTTCTGTCATCTGGAAGGTGTTTTGGCGATAATTTTGCCGGGTGATTTTTTGCCGGGGCGAGCCAAAATTTTGCAAAAGGCCACAACCGGGAGGCACTTGTTTTTAGGGCCCCACCCAGGAGGCTCCTAAAATGCCAGGCCCTCCACAGCCTCCCTCCACTTAGGAGAAACCAGGTTTTTCGTTAAAATTTAGGTTTATGTCGTGTGAAACTAGTTAACGGCAAATAAGGAATAGGAAATTTCTTTATATATTGAAAGTAAGGAAATACAGTACTCGCCAGCAATGACCGTTGCTCACTCGATGTTCGGTCGATGCTCGCTTGAAAGGCGACAGTCATTCCTGGCGCGTACTGTAAGTTTTGACAACGTTGATTGTTATTGAAGTCTTTATAGGAAACGGTGATACCGACTGCATGGGAAGTATAATTAAGTGATAAATCTTGCATAGCGGAGTCATATATTTTAGCCACCAGTCACGGGTAGTGCGACGATAGCACCGGATGGCGGCAGTGGTTCGGTTCCTCCGCAGTTGCAGCAAAACGCTTTTGATCCGTTTTCTTAAACATATGGCGGTGTGGATCTTCTCAAAGCTTACGTTTCCGATCATACGCACAGTATGTATTTAAACATTCGCGTCGATCATTGCCGGCCGCTTCGATTAGCATATTTTAATCGAACATATTATTGTTTTTATTTCGAAGGTGACAAAGTAACAAAAATTCTGTGTAACTTCTTACACAAATGAAAATATCAATATACATTTAACGTGTGTAGTTTTATTGCATAATAACCCTTTCTTAGTTATAACCATAACACAATACTGTGAATTTCCTTTTCATGATTTACGTTATTATTGCTATGATTTTTTGTCTTTGTTGAATAATTAGTAATTAATCATGGTCACCATAAACTAAAGACACCGATTATAACACTAGGATTTCGCCAGTTCGAGTGAAACGGAGCTAGTGCCGGCGCTCTCTCTCTGTGAGTGTAACCGGACCATAGGTGCCAATAGGGGGTTATCCTTAAGGGTCGGACCATCAAACACAACCCTTAGCTTTATAACCGTTAAGGGTCGAACTCCTAGTTATACTTAACGCCCGGAAATGCCGCATCAGCTATTCTCAACTCTCCCTGCTGCGCCGAAAATTTCACAAATATGAAGGCAAAATTGTAAGGAAAAGTCAAGGTGACAATGGGACATTTAAAACTATGATGTGACATTCAACCTCCCTGCCCCTCCGCCGAGAACGCTCGTAAGCCGAGGATTTTTGGGCACTTATAGTATAGCCCATAAATAGTATTTGTATTATATAGAACTACAGTCACGGGCAAAAATAAGTGGACAAAAACGAACACAGCAACATTTTGCTTCTAAACGAACGTTCTAAATGTCTGTTTGCGTTTACGTTCGTTCACAAACGATCGCAAAAGCTTTCGAGCGCAGACGTGTAAAATTCGTTTGTGTTCGTTTCTAGACAAACGTTCTAATGTCTGTTTGCGTTTACGTTCGTTCACAAACGATCGCAAAAGCTTTCGAGCGCAGACGTGTAAAATTCGTTTGTGTTCGTTTCTAGACAAACGTTCTAATGTCTGTTTGCGTTTACGTTCGTTCACAAACGATCGCAAAAGCTTTCGAGCGCAGACGTGTAAAATTCGTTTGTGTTCGTTTCTAGACAAACGTTCTAATGTCTGTTTGCGTTTACGTTCGTTCACAAACGATCGCAAAAGGTTTCGAGCGCAGACATGTAAAATTCGTTTGTGTTCGTTTCTAGACAAACGTTCTAATGTCTGTTTGCGTTTACGTTCGTTCACAAACGATCGCAAAAGCTTTCGAGCGCAGACGTGTAAAATTCGTTTGTGTTCGTTTCTAGACAAACGTTCTAATGTCTGTTTGCGTTTACGTTCGTTCACAAACGATCGCAAAAGCTTTCGAGCGCAGACGTGTAAAATTCGTTTGTGTTCGTTTCTAGACAAACGTTCTAATGTCTGTTTGCATTTACGTTCGTTCACAAACGATCGCAGAAGCTTTCGAGCGCAGACGTGTAAAATTCGTTTGTGTTCGTTTCTAGACAAACGTTCTAATGTCTGTTTGCGTCTACGTTCGTTCGCGTTTCGCGTTCGTTTTATTAACTTATTTTTTTCTGTGACTGTATGTATATAGACCTAACGTCTCGAAAACAGTAACGAAGTCCAGTTGGTCTATCGACAGCAATACCGATTGCAGCCATTGCACCGAAAACCTTATACGGGCGATTTTAAGTGTACTGAAAGCAATGCTTCACCAAGCAACAGAAGGAAGGTGATAGTAAAAAAATCTGCGTGTTCAAGCCTGAAACTGGAATGCTTTAGTTCTGCTGAACCACAACCGCCGCAGTCAGTGTACCGGAAAACCTATATAAACCATTCTCTAAATGCCCTGGAAGCAATACATAACCAAGCAACTTATTGCATGCTTTATTCTGGAAATCTGGTTTATCGTACTAAAGCCCTAGCCTTTGATAACATTATTCATTCTAGAGTCTTAATAGAGACCTGTTTTAAGGTAAGAACATGCATTTATGACTCACGGTAATGCCTTAGTTTCTCTATGAAAAGCCTATTTAGTGACGTAATGGTCAGCAAAACAAAAATAGTGGCAAAGAACCCTTAAAAACCGTTTGACGGTGAGGTGGCGTCAAGGCTGTAAGCTTTCTACCGAACTACACAACGTCATCACTTAAGTTATCGAACAAAAAATGTTAAGTACGTACACTGAAGATGTGAGCTACATCGATAGACAAAAAGTCACGAGTTTTGCTCCTAACACCCTTAACAAAAACATCGATCGCTGCCCTGGCTCCGTTAAAATATATTTGTCGCTTGGCTGTAAGCATCCAGTGCATTTTCTTCACTTTGAACCAATCGAATTAGCACTTCTTCTAATGTTGATCAGATTCGGACTGTTCTCAAAAAATACCGAACCTTTGAAATATAAATTGAAATTGTTGTCATATTCAGCTACAAAATTCAAATAACAGTGTATATACAATTAGGAATATGCAATTAGTTACAGTACCAGCCAGAAATCACTGTCGCATTTCGAGTGAGCGAATCATGAGCTAGTGGCCCACTCGATATTTCGAAACGATTTAAACTAATAATAAATTGTATTTTGCGAACAAATTTATTTCGAGCGAGTCGCGAGCGACCTACAGTCATTTTTGACGGGTACTGTATTTTCTATGCACTGTAACAACTTTGTTATCGTGCTGCTCTAATATGTCGCTGGTAAGTATTTACTTTTATTTTGGCCCAAAATAATTATTGTATCTGCAATATTTTTATTCAAAATTTTTGTTAGTGTAATATTCACGGTAATTATTAAATTATTTCCTTTCAGCTTTTGAGTCTAAAATGCGCGACGAGTCCTAAGTGCACGAACCTAAATAGATCGCGTTTATTGTACGTACTAGTAATTCTATAGTTTCAAGTTTGGATTCAGAGATGTACAGTTACTTGACAAAAACGACTGTCGCATTTCAAGCGAGCGAGTCTCGAGCGAGTGGCTCGCTCGACATTTTGAAACTATTTAAATTATTAGTAATTTTTTTAGAACAAATTTATTTCAATCGAGTCTCGAGCGAGCGACAGTCATTTTGGGCGGGTACTGTACAATAGACTAATGATGGAATCGGACATACTTATGTGAAAACAAAAATTATATATGTCTTCTGATCATATTATGACTGATTTGTCTTCGAAACCCCGCAATCCATGCTGCAAGGTTTGGCGGATTTTAGATTCTTTAATCTGTGTGGATTTTATAGATTGTGATACGGGTTTGTTCCGTCGAGCATTAGACTTAAAATTGTGTTATTTTTGATTAGAACTCAGAGAAAAGACGTATAGTCGTTCGATGGATGTTTTAGAGGAGCTTTATTTGTGGGGTCTCCGGGAAGCCTGATAGAATTCGCAATAAGAATATCGAAGAATTGAACTATTTTAGAGTTGTGATTGTGTAGCCACTTATCGTTAATGAATAACGTTTTGATATGATTTTAAACTTTACGCTATACCGTATTCTGGCAAGTTTGTGGAATTTGCTCCACCGGTTGCGTGTTTTCAACGGTAAGGAGTAAAGTTTGGACAAGACGGGTATTTGGATTACTATTAGCACAGCGCTGGTGTTTATGAATATACAGTACTCGCCAAAAATGACCGTCGCATTTCGAGGGGGAGTTGAGCGAGTCGCGAGCGATCTCAGCAGGCCCGAGATTTCGCAACTATTTAAATTAATAGAAAATTCTATTTTTAGAACAAATTTATTTCGAGCGAGGCAGCGAGTGCGAGCGAGTCAGCAGCACACATCTATTTTATTTAATTGGAATGCAGAATCCACATAGCACATTATATTGCCGCTGTGAACGACTCATATAATGGCGCAGGTTAGTCGATTTATATCGATGCTGTGTTACGACGAACAACTGAATGATAACTAACATAAAAACATGCTGTGAAGTGAGAGTGGTAACGATTCCACATAAAATGAATATTAACTTAAATGCATGCATACGTACCGTAAGCAAAATTTAGGACGTAGAGAATATTCTTATATATGGATATTGTTTTATCATATATTTTTGACTGATTATATCGCATATGTGTTATTCCCAACCTTGGGCCTTTAGTGCACTAAATTCGAGAAAAATACGCAACTTTTGTGCCAAGTCCACATCCTTATCGAAATGAAGCATATTTCATTACGCTATTTTGCCTCGTTTCTGCATTGTTGTCTTGTGACGACTAGTATAATGGCAATTTATTACATCACTAGCATGTAGATTATTTTGATGGGTTTACTTTTCTGTTTGTTTCTCCTTTTTTCAATTACCATAAAAGTACTACAATTTTTATTGCAGTTGAGAATTGGCCGGTTGAGGCGCTTAGTATATAGGTTTTTGTTAACACTATTCTGCTGACCGCCTAATTCATGGAAATGCTGTTCGGATCACAATTTATTACGTCCTCAAAAATCAATCAATGTTCCCGTCAAATGATTTTGTTTTGATTTAACCTGAGAATCCGTCCTTTGAGTTTAATAGATTAATACGTAACTATATCACACCGCGACCAGCTTATTTTAATATTTAACGCTTATAATCCATCAGCTCGTTACAAGGTCTTCCCATCCTTCTTGCGGATGATGGCAAGGTTTGCCCTCGTTCTTGCGGATGATGGCAAGGCCTTCCCTCCTTTTTGCTGATGATGGCAAGGTTTGCCCTCGTTCTTGCGGATGATGACAAGGTCTTCCCTCCTTTTTGCTGATGATGGCAAGGTTTGCCCTCGTTCTTGCGGATGATGGCAAGGTCTTCCCTCTTTTTTGCGGATGATGGCAAGGTTTGCCCTCGTTCTTGCGGATGATGGCAAGCTTTGCCCTCCTTTTTGCGGATGATGGCAAGCTTTGCCCTCCTTCTTGCGGATGATGGCAGGGTCTTCCCTCCTTCTTGCGGATGATGGGAAGGTTTGTCCTCCTTCTTGCGGATGATGGCAAGGTCTGCCCTCCTTCTTGCGGATGATGGCAAGGACTTTCCCTCCTTCTTGCGGATGATGGCACGGACTTTACCTCCTTCTTGCGGATGATGGCCAGATTTTCCTTCCTGCTTGCTGATGATGGCAAGGGCTTCCTTCATTCTGGCGCGTCATAATATCTACTTTCTCTCCGCGGTGAGCGTATAAAGCTTTGTCCCTGTAACGGTAGTCAAAGCTGGCAGTCGAACAGATTTTAATAGTATGTTAATATCAAGTTTGCACCTGGCTCTGATAAACTGTAAAACTTAATGTGATTGTCAACTCGAAAGCATTTCCATCCTATGTTCTCTACGTTGTATATCATTTCGATTAATCGATTCGGCTAGTGATTGCTTAAACCTATAATTACTGTTTGGATATTTCCTCAGCAATCGTTGGGCACTAGTGTCAAATTCGATAGTTTGATGCTTAATGCATTGGCGTTGTGGCATCAAAAGTTTATTTTATGTTTTGTGTGTTTTGGCTTTTGAAATCTAATTTGCACATATTGATGATACATACCATGGTTTGGGTGATTTAATTAAAATAATTTTGTAATGTCGATGATAGTGTTTCCCGTTTGACAGCAATCGATATCCACATTCATGACCTACTCGTGTCTTCGTTTCAAACAGCTGGAAAATAGCACAACTGTATAGCTGGTTCGTATTTTTGTTAGCACTAAGGCGCTTCCTCCATAGTAGGTAGTAACTAAGTATGTTGTGCTTATAACCATATAATTATCTGCTATATATATATATATATTCTTATAACTATTGTAATATTTATGTTTGTCGTCTGTGATCTTGGTATCTGTGATCTGCTACACTCAAAATACTTTCCATGAAATTTAAAGACAACTATTGTTTCATTTTCACTACACTTGATATTTTTTTAATTCAAAGAACTATTCCTTGAAATTTAAAGAATTATTTAAAAAAATAGGGTTTATTTATATTTCAGAAAAATTTTAAAGAATAGTTCTTTGAATTTTTGAAGAATATCTGGTGGTACAGAAATTAGAATAATTCTCTTAAATTTCATGGAAAGTATTTTTAGTGTAGTAGTTAAGCCATGTTATATATATCCATCTATCTATGTATGCAAATATTTAGCCCAACTGTTATGACTACCAAATCCAAACACTGGGTTCCGACTGGGTTTGCAGTAAACTCCACCTCGTTGTATGCGCACAGTTTGACAGCTAACTAGTAACCTGTCTTATCGCCAAGATGGTGAACATTGAGTGTTGAGTATTTAATTTAGATAGACCTACACAGCTATACTGAGCATCAACAAACATAGTGAGCCTAATTAATAGCCATTTTCGTAGAAGATATAGTCGATTATTGTAATCGTAATGTGCAGGTACATAGAGGATAAATTACTTTACAAGATAGACCAAGAACACCCATATTTTTCCAACAGTTGCTAAGATATTGTTATTCACGTGTATTTTGGGCCCCATGGTCCCATGATCCCAAAAACTATTTTTGACCCGAATCATGCATCGCAAAAGATCTTAGCAGAACAATATATGCAGCCTTATATTGGCTTCCACATAGCGAGCCTAAATGTACTCGGCTATCTACACCGGTTGTAGAGCGCAGATTTGAAATTTGAAACAGATGTCAAGCTGTCAAATGAGCTATCGCGCAAATAAGTCCGCTTATCCAAAGATGAGTTATGTGTGTCAACCTAAAAAAACCAACTACGGACATTGTCAAATTTCATCACGGCTAGTATGAATTATTAGCTTCGCTCGTTTCACACACTTCATACAGAATTCAATAATGTAAAGCGGATATTGCTTTTATCTATTTTGCAGCTATACACTAGTGTATTCGTAATAATTATTTCGGATGATTTGCGACCTCAGTTGTGGAAAACAGAACCAGGTTTTTATAAAAGCGTAAATTTGGCTCAATTTTTTAACAGTATTCTGCACGCAACGAATATATGAATATTTGAAAGAAATAACCTGAATAAATTAAGCGCAGGCATCGAACCGGGTTGAATGGATGGAGAACCCTGGACCATTCCTGGTTATGACTTATACTTAGATCACCGTTATCTTCCATCTTATAATAGTACTACAAGTTATGAAAAAATTTCCAATCAGGCAAAAACACCTCTTCAAAACGATGTTTGTCATTTCAGTTTTGGTGGAAAGACGTCTATCTATTTGGGCAGTCGGCTCTAATAATTATAAATGACACATGAATGGTTGAATATAAATTTTCGATGACCTGTATATATAGCGCGAGGAACAATTAATTTCCAGTCCTACCATGTTAATTCAGTCGGTAAAATATCGCAAACACGTGATAATAACACAACTTTGTGTTGTGCAACGAATCTAGAATAATTTGTTATTATGGCTCACTGAAATATGGAAAACAAGCTGAACTGTTAACCCTATGTAATCGAAGATTGATATGACGGCCCAGGTAACCCTGAGGGGCGGAAATATAATGCCGGCCATGCTGTTCTCGATATACTAAGTCTTAGTTTTAGCCTAAGCTAAAGGTCCTGATATGAGACACACACTAAGCCTAACTCTATGTCGTGGGGCTGCCGCTCCCCCCAAACCGCCTGCTCTAAGCTGTTCTTTCCATGTGACTGACACATTTGGCAAAATTACAGAAAACAAGATGTCTGTTGCTCACATTAAAGTTTTACATCGTTCTGCGGTTGTAATATATGAAAACAATAACCAGTTAAACCCAGGGCTAAATGTACGCGGTAGCAGGTCATGATTGTATAGAAGATGTCGGTTTAGCGATTAACGATACGCTGCCGGGTAAGACATGCCATGTTTCAGTTCAGCTCTTCGAGACAAAGGCGATAAAATGTATCTTGGGGTTAACTAACAGGCAAATAAATGTGTAAATATTATGTTTACATAATATGCGTGTATATACATATGTTTATGTGTATTTCTGTACTACGGATACTCTGTTTTTTAGATATATAAATAGATCTGCGTTATTTATAAATATATAGATGTACACACACGTCGGTCGATATGCATATATATTGTGTTTTGTCTTTTGTATACCTTACCTGCACATATCGATCTGAGGACTCTTTCAAGAGCAAATTTTCTAAATCAGTGGCTAATAACTTCATTGGGTAGTAATTATTGCAATGGTTGGTATTACAATGAATGGTACGTTTCAATGCAAACTAGGAATGTAATATGAGGAACAAAAAACGTGATTAGAAATGAAAAAGAATAGTTTACTAACTTTGTCCTCAAAAATTTTCTGTCTTCAGCTAAACTAGTTTTCTTTCTCGAAACGTTTCCAACAAGCTAAATCCACACCTGAAATGCCTATTTCTCTCGCACAGCTCATGATAGCAATGCTCACGATAGGGTTGTTAATAAATTATTTGAGGATATCGATGACTAATGTATCAGAATCATTATTAGTCAATGATGTATATACTAAGCTATGAAAATGTTTTCAAGAAGTATTGATTTGGTTTTTGACCTAGATACAGTTTGTTGGGAACGCTATTTTGCCTGATATTACAATTTATCTACTATACATCGTTTACAATGCTGGTACTGATAGTTGGTTCACTTGAAATCTGTTATTATAAACCAGTCAGATATCGTGCTCGTCGTTTTCAGTCATATATTCCTTCAGTATAGCTTGTATGATTGTGTTAATAATTAAATATTCTATTTAACTTTAATTGAGCGCATTCAATTGTCGACAAAACATTCGAAAATGGTAGTGAAAATTGCAAATATATTATATGCCCCGTCAGATGTGACAACCTGGTTCGCTCGTGGAGAGTATTGCAAATTCGAGATGCTTTGGGCAACCAGAAAGTTCCAAAACTTTGGGGAAATAACTTTATTCTTGTACAAAATCAAGCTTTCCAGTTTCAGAAAATTCAACGGTAGGTTTGCCAGGATTCTCGACTCCGAAAATTTCACAGAAATCTAGTTTCCCTGCTAGAAATTTCTCAGCTTTCTGATGTCCCCAGTTTCCAGCTTCCCATAACTAATTCCCAACAAGAAATTTCCAAATTCCCATTTTCTCGAAATGTCTCGGCATACCAGGTTTCCAAAAGTTTTTCGCGAAAAAATGTCCCAACTTACCCGTTTCGCAAAATTTCGCAGGAATCTGGTCTCCCAAAATTATCTCCACGAGAAATTTCCAACCTGAAATAACTTCCTCTTATCTGAAAAATTCTCATCTTTACAGTGACTAAATTTTCACGACGAGTAATTTCCCATTGCCTAAAATTTTCCAGCTTTCCCATTTTCCAAAACAAGTTTCTCAAAATTAGGAAACTTTCTAAAACTGTAAAGCCAGGAAATTTTGGAACACGACAAAACTTTCATTTGGGAGACGTGAAAGTTATGCGGCGATCACGTTATAATGTCCCCAACGTTTGGATTCTATGTACCCACACCTTATCAGGCACAGTGTTGACAACAGGGTGTCTTAGACAACTCTACGTTTTTAATAAATATTTTCGAAGGTAGCTAGACTACACAGGACAGTTGACTAATAAACCGCGTTAGCAATAGCTGGTGTCTGTTATAGTTAATTCGCACCAAATTGGTAGCTAATGGTGTGTACGGCACTGTCAAAGAAAAATGTAGCAGCTAGGGGTCTGTGGTACACCCTCGGGAATTGATTTACAGTATATGTGTCACCCTAACTGGCTATACGGTAGGGTAGCGACTACTGAGGGACAAAAGTTCCAAATAGCGGGGACATTATAACGTGAACGCCGAATTAGGAAACGGCAAAATGGAGCTATTTTCCGAAAGAAAAAATTTGTGGACAGGAAGGATGAGAAATTTTGTAAACAAGACAGTTGGAGAACGGGACAGTTGGAAGATTTCCCTTTACGAAAATTTTGGAAAAACTAAAAACTAGTAAATTGTAGGAAAACTAAAACTGTGAAAGTTTGGAAACGAGAATGTCGGGAATTTAGTATAGGCAAATATTTGGTAAGTGGGAAAGTTAAGAATATTTGGGAAATCCGAAACTGAGGAAATGTTGACAAAAGGAAAATTTCACATTTCCCAACTTTCTCGTTTCTCAAATTTTTTAAACGGGACATCTCTTATTTTCATGCGTGCTAATAAAGGAGGAGGGGATGAACCGCGTCTGAGGCTCGGATCCTCCAATTTTGGGGTGACAACGATCCTACCCCACTCCTGATGGTACACTTATACGAACTGCAAATTTTGGGAAACCGGGAAGTTGAAAAATTTGCCAGTTGGAAAAATGTTATATAGAAAAGTTTAAAAATTTTGGGAAACAGCTTTTCCGCTTATTACATTTTCCAACTATCGCGTTTTCCAAATTTCCTCAGGATCCCAGATTCCCAAATCCATCGCTCCAGGAAATTTCCCAACTTCCCCAAAATTTCTCAATTTTAAAGTTTTCCAGACTTCTTCAAACTGGAAATTTCTCAATTTTTCTGGTGTGGGTATTTTGTAAGGATAATTTTAGGAAACTAGAAACTTGAGAAACGGGACAGTTGAAATTTTGGAAAACGGGAATGTTGAGAAGTCACCGTAAGGAAACCTTTGGAAAACTGAAAGGTTAGGAAATGGGAAAGCAGGGAAATTTTCTGTGGGCAAAATTTTGGGAAATTGGAAATTGTGGCAATTATAGAGAATTTCTGAAAGTTGGGAAATTTCCGATTGGAAATTTTGGAAAACACGAAACTGGTGTAAATCTAGGGAAATGGGAAAATTTTCATTTCCCGACTTTCCCGCTTATAAAACTTTCTCACCTCTTAAAATTTTCCAAATATTCCATTTCCAAAAATTTCTCGGAATACCAGGTTCCCAAAATTTTCGCAGCGGGAAATTTCTTAACTTTTCTGGTGGGGATATTTCTACTAGGAAAAATTTAAAAGAAAACTAGTAAGTCGATGAATTC
Organism: Trileptium ribeirensis; assembly: GCA_030248225.1. Classification (NCBI taxonomy): domain Eukaryota; kingdom Metazoa; phylum Nematoda; class Enoplea; order Enoplida; family Thoracostomopsidae; genus Trileptium; species Trileptium ribeirensis. The sequence goes on from JASANE010021299.1 coordinate 23,810, forward strand.
TGGGAAGCGGGACAGTTGGGGAACTTTGGCAAACGGGAATGTTGGGAAATATAACATAACAAAAAGTTTGGAAAACTTTAGGAAATGGGAAAGTTGGGAAATTTTCCGCGGCCAAAATTTGGGCAAACTGAGAAATAGTGGAAATGTTGAAAAATTCCGGAAAATTTAAAAATTTACCGGTGGGAAATTTTGGAAAATAAATTGTGGAAATGTTAGGGTAATCCGGAAAGGTAGGAAATTTTGGGAAACGATAAACTGGCGAAATTTTGGGAAATTAGAAAATTCCCGACTTCCCCGCTTATCAAATTTCGCGAATAATGGGAAATTTCCTAATATTTTCGGAATATTTTTTGGACGAGGGAAGTTAGGAGAATTTTGGAAAATGGCAAATTTCTCAGTTGCGAAAATTTTGGAAAACTTGGGAAATGGAAAAATTTGGAAAAAAATTAATTCGACATTAAATAAAGCAGACGAACATATAAAAATTGTCGGCAGGAAAGGGGTAGCCCATAAAGGTCACGTTAGTCCACCCTGTCGGTGTTAACATATAGTTTTATTTATTCATATGATTGTTCTTTGAAAATGGGATTTGTTTTTCTGTAGTGTTAAAACTCTAGAAATCGCAATATATTACACAAAAGCCCTAAAAGATCCACAGGGTAT
>JASANE010021302.1:0-17632 GCA_030248225.1 Trileptium ribeirensis
GGTAATTGGACGGAATGGGTGGTCGATGGCGTGGGGGGTTGTCATGCGACATAAATTTTCGGTATTTTTGGGAGTCAAAATTTTTTCAATTCACCCCCGATTTGTGACCATTTCAATCAATTTTTGGCTATTTTCCCCCTATTTCGTAGTTTTTGCCAAAATTGTCTAAGCGCCTTCGGCTCCTGAGAGCCGGAGGACCACGTGGTGCGGAGCCTCTGAGGGTAGAACTAGGCTTCCATGTACGTAGGTCAAATGAACTCACAACTTTTCACCGCGTCGACAACAGTTTGTTCAACGCTAATCGAAACATATTCAAATTTATGAATTAAAGTGACTAAAGCTTTACCAAACTTCTTTACATCTAAGCAATTTATAAATAAATAAAAATATTAGAATCGAAAATTTAAAACTACAAAATGAGGAGTATTAAAACGTACGTCTTTTTAAAGTTGTACAGGAATAAGCCAAGCCAAAGTGTCCCAAGCATTAAAATCAAATAGAGCAAACTGCTATCGCGTCGACAACATTCGCCCACGTCACCTCCGATCCCATCGTCGTTATGATGCCCACCTGGCCCACCGGCAGTACCATTCCGATTGCCCGTTGTCGTCGAATAGTTTGACCAATGTGGGCTGAGGCTGGACGCAGACATGTTTGACGTTACTTTTGACGGATCGCACAGATCTGAATGGTAGTTTTCTTTGAAATCTGAAAAAAACAACATAAATAATAAAACTCTATTAGCGGGCAAAGAGATATATAATTTACGTATACATAATTGATACATATATAAACATATAAGTTTATCTATAACCCGTTTGCTGCGATTTTATGGGCGGGACTACCGACCCAGGACGCTAAAGCTGCTTTAAAAGCAAACAATGTAACGTATTTCATATTTGCTTGCTCAATTCTGAGTGCATTGAGTGAAACTACCGAAGCGAAGATTTCTTACTAGCCATAAGGGATGAAATTTGAGCATGTCCGTTATTGGTTTTTTACGGTGACACATATAACTCAACTTTGGATGAGCATTTGAAAGCTTGAAATCTCTATTTGTGGCCTTTAGTTGGTGACGAAGCTCGATTTCAACATATCCTCTCGATGCCAAGAAAAGCGGACCGAATCAGTTCCGGTCGGGCAGCATCTTGGACAGAAAAATTACGGTTTTTATTGTATATCGATGAAGGGAGTGGGTATCTGAGTCAAGCTGATACTGTAGGGGCTTTACAAGGCTCTATAAGAATATACGTTTTCCTACATGGCTCTTTTAGGATGTTGGATTTGGGTCAAGACGGTTTTTAATAGGTCCATGATACCTAAAATTCACGAAAAAGGCAATATCTACACCGCTCGAGCTATACGGGAGTTATTCGTCTCATTTTGTAGAGCAATTTATACCAAAATTGTGAGTACCCAAATACTCAATAAGGGGGTAAATAATCCTTAATTATCCAACCAATATAAACCTGAAATAAATCAAATAAAATCAGAGACTTACTTCGACTAAGCGCTTTGAAAGACTCAACAACGAATGCTAAGGCAATAAAGAGAGAAAACATTTCTTCCGCAGATCTGAAAATAAAATCATTATTACGATTTTAAACATTAAATTAAGCAGTTTAAAACATTAAAACATCTATTTGTTTTCACAGCTGCTGTATTAACAACTTTAGCAGTATATAAAAATCACGTTCTGCGTTGAAATCAACTATGTGCTTGTAATATTAACTAAAAATCTGCAATTTCTCAATATGTTTCGTGACATTTAATAAGACATAATTTTTTCCCGAAAAATCACAAATTGATATGAAAATTTTTTGAATTTTTGAAAACAACGCCAAGTTTTCTAAAATTAATAATAGTTGGGATTCAGCAGCCGCATTTGAGCTGCATATTATTCCCAAATATTCTGTTAATGTTGATGGTTCGTACCTTATTAAATCGTATCAGTTTGACAAAACAGTATAGACGTTTTTGATATAACGAAAATGTGAAAGCTAATTTTAATAGTGAATTTCTGAAATCAATCTATATGGGTCTATGGGGCAAGCAAATCTCTTTTAGATCCGTCCAAGAAAATGAGATTTCACATAATACCCTCATTAGGAACACATTTCGCGCTTGCTATATTGGAAGTACATTTTGATTCACAGGCTTGTTATAGTAAAATTACTGAAGCGGTGAATTTGTAACTTGGTTCCTAATAAATTGTCTAAACTAAAATAAAGATACTAAAAATGTCTTTATAGCGATATCTTAATTCGTAGAAAGTCATTTCATTGTAAGCGTTAAAATATTTTTATTACTCTCAACTACAGTTGGGCTTTCAGTGGACTAAATTCATAAAAGCCTTATGGGAAAGATAGATAGCCCACTCGATTATTTTGCAGTAAAAACATTGTCCCATAGTTGTGCGCTTTAATACTTTTGGCTATATCCAAGCTGACGATTGGGACATCGACTGTCCAAACTAATTTTTATCATTTGTAAATTATCACGGCGGGTAATGTATTGACAATTTTGTTACATATAAAGGCTTTAATATCGCTAATTCTGATTTTGTTTTAAATTTTATTTATTTTTTCAAGTTTCACCAAACTTATATTTTCACTGTAGTTGTGAATTCGCTGACGATTTCCCCGGCTGGAGAAATTACATAGCTAATAGTTATTGAAGGCGTTGTTCTATGACGATTAAGTGTTCATGTGTTTTATAATAAATTGGGTTACAATTCTAGTTTCAAGACACAGCTTCATATTGCTACTGTTACGGGTTTCTTGTTCTTGGTTTTTATAAATATTTATTAATTACCTTGTGGCCCATTTCATGATATTGGAAAGTTCGGTGAGTGCATAGATGATAAGGAAGAATTGACACCAGAGACCGCTCCACGCGTACATCGCTGTGAAGTCCACACCGAAATTGTGGGAAATTTTGAATATTACTGAAAAAAGTAATCGAAACATATCATATGAATTCATGTTGATAGACGATATAAAACACGGATTCCGTGAGTGACGAGTCTTAACGATGAATCTAATCCACAGATAACTTTTTTGGTTAATTATTGTTACCGAAGATTCCGATTCCCGATCTGCTGACCCAGGTACCTCCCAAATTTTTGAGTTTATGTCTGTCCACACTAATTTTATTTTTTTAAAACAGAAAACAGAAAGAAATTGTGCTTTGTTGCCACAAAGGCAGCGGGAAACAGAAACAAAACAAGTAGCTGTGTGTCAAAGATTAGAGTATGTCGTTTCTGGAGACTAATTTCAGCAATTGTTGGCTCGAACTGATTATAAATCGAAATTCCGAGCGCACAGCGGTTCTAGAGCTCACTCGGTTCGGTATAGGGGAACCCAAGGCCGTCCGTATAGTCTGAATTTTTACATAAAATTATTCACCAATACCCTTTAATCAAAACCTAAATTTTTGAACTCTATTTTTCCAAAAAGGGCATTGTTACGAAATTATATTGTAACTAATGTAGTTTTAACCAACAAAATTGAACGAATCCAGACACCTAAAGATGATTTTACAGCATTTCATAGGGTCCTGGATCGATCATAGATTATGTGGTATGGTACGCGCCAGAAATAATTACCGTCGCATTTCAAGAGAGTGGCTCGCTCGAGATTTCGAAACTATTTCAATTAAACATTAAAGACTATTTTTAGAACAAATTTATTTCGAGCGGGTCGCGAGCGAACGACAGTCATTTTTATCGGCTACAGTATATAGTTCCAGCGATGGGGGCGGGCATGGGAGTGCGCGAAAGCGGCAGATCCGAAGTGTAACCAAAAATGTTAACCATATGTCAACATTTTTTCTAGTAAATGTCCCCATTTTCCCAAATTTTGCTCAAAATTTGTGGGATTTTGCCAAAATTACTAAACTCTTCTGTTCGAAAGAAGCGGAGAATAAAATATGGTTTTCGGTTCCGACCCTTGCGGGAGGAGTACCCCCCACACCCTTTGTAGAAGCCTAAGCTTTATTTTTATATCATTAGTTATCAAATATAATATTTAAACCTACAAAACGTCTATATATTTTAAAACCACAGCCAAGTTCCATAACCCGTCTTAGGCGTTCCGTTGTAGACCGTTGTTAAATAGTAAGGTTGCAGATTATGCAATAAGCCGTTGTAAATTTTGGTGCTACAATCTATGACCCGTAGCCTTAAATAAAATTCGTAGTCGACTCAATTACATCCAATTTCCATGGATTATTTGTCGCTGCCTCGTACTAGTGACTTCACCCCGACCCATCCACCAGAATGAAAACGGAATGAATGATCTGAAATTGTCATCTCTGGACAATATCAGCCCAATACTACAGGTACACTTCTTAATTTGTTAAATATAATTGGAGCAGTTTATGTTTTGTACTAAAGTATATGTGAAGATTTTGCTAGTACACATACCCTAAGATTACGTCAGAGAGCTAGTTTCGGGTGAAGTTGGTTTTAACACCAGAGTCAGTACTACAGTTTTACAGTCAGTACTAATATAGCTTTTTCCATCAGTGACGTATTCAGTATTTTGTTCGGGCGGGACTATATTGGATGGAATTAAATATTACCCATCATCTTACTGCAATTGCTGTTCCTAACTATTAAATTGATAACTAGTTTTGGGGTTATTTTTTCAATCTATTCTTCTTCCAATACTCGCGTTGTCAACATTATGATGATTTGTTCTAACAAAGTATTTAGTTCAATCGTTGGCAAACACGATGTAAACGCAAAAAAACACTCTTACTTTTCGTATACAGCGCTAGCGGAGCAGTTGTAAGAATTATAATCATCGGTTGTCCGCCGAGAATTGAAAAGAATAATCCGCCAATGGCTTGAGCAAATATTGCCTTTTTAACGCCTGGAATGAATGAAAAATAAATTAATTTTATTAAAATTAAAAGACTATAAAACCGTTGAAAAATAAATTAATTTTATTAAAATTAAAATTTTAAAAAATCGTAGATATTAAAGCGATGCTAGACATTCCTCTTTCTCAGCAGCAGAACCAAGTAAATTCGCTAGGGACATATTAAGTGCAGCGAACTAATTATGCCACTCATGGCTTACTTTGCCTGAGCTTCGGTTGTTACAAAAGCTCTAAGCTACACCATATCCGCAGGCGGTTTGGTACCGCGTTGCCGGTCTCAAATCGCAAAGCATGTCGTTTACGAATCCAACACCGTAACAGCCCTTCAATAAGAACATCCAACAGGATTGATGCTGGAGAGCTGGTAATGACCCCTGTCACAAACAGTTGGTACACAGTCCAATTGAACTATTGGCTCCAGTAAACACCGGTGTACACGACAAGTAAGATTACTTGTCCGGAACCCGTCTTTCCTATGAAAAAATCATTGTATCTGCTGCATTTTAAATACGCAAGAATCCACTGGTAATAATTCTCAAGGGCAAACCTTGCTTTGAGGCTGGTCAAACATTGTACATAAACCCTTTTGTTCAAGTAACGCCACAAATGATTCTTGTAACATTTTTTCTACATCCGCTAACTTACTTTCAGGCTATCGGGTGTTAAAATTAGCACTGTACGGATTAGAAGTAGATGTAGTTCAATTTTCATTAAGCATGCTTGCTATTGAAATTCGTTTTAATTATTATCGGTATTGATCGGTGAATTTTAATAATTACATTTAAAAAACTTCATGGCGCAAAACGCTAACCATAATCTAGACACCATGAACATCGCAATAGTCTACTCAAATCCTGATCAACTCGCAATGTCATGTATGGACTTGATATTTTTGCTGTCGCTACATTTTGTCATGTAAAATACTTGCAATGCCATCGCCCTTATAAGGAATCCTAAATTTTATGCACAGTTTTACTTAATCACTTAACTTGTATTTCGTGCAATGTTTGAAACGCTGCGAGAGTTTGAAATGCGGTTGCAATATTTAGAGCAATGTTCGAAAGTCACTAAATTTTATGCACAGTTTTACTTAATGAATAACTCGTATTTCGTGCAATGTTTGAAATGCTGCGGGGGTTTGAAGCGCGGTTGCAACATTTAGAACAGCGTTCGAAAGTCACTAAATTTTATGCACAGTTTTACTTAACGAATTAACTTGTATTTCGTGCAATGTTTAAAACGCTGCGAGAGTTTGAAGTGCGGTTACAACATTTAGAGCAATGTTCGAAAGTCACTAAATTTTATGCACAGTTTTACTTAACGAATCAACTTGTATTTCGTGCAATGTTTGAAACGCTGCGAGAGTTGAAGCGCGGTTGCAACATTTAGAAAAATGTTCGAAAGTCACTAAATTTTATGCACAGTTTTACTTAACGAATTAACTTGTATTTCGTGCAATGTTTAAAACGCTGCGAGAGTTTGAAGTGCCGTTGCAACATTTAGAGCAATGTTCGAAAGTCACTAAATTTTATGCACAGTTTTACTTAACGAATCAACTTGTATTTCGTGCAATGTTTGAAACGCTGCGAGAGTTGAAAGGCGGTTGCAACATTTAGAAAAATGTTCGAAAGTCACTAAATTTTATGCACAGTTTTACTTAACGAATTAACTTGTATTTCGTGCAATGTTTAAAACGCTGCGAGAGTTTGAAGTGCGGTTACAACATTTAGAGCAATGTTCGAAAGTCACTAAATTTTATGCACAGTTTTACTTAACGAATCAACTTGTATTTCATGCAATGTTTGAAACGCTGCGAGAGTTTGAAGCGCGGTTGCAATGTTCGAAAGTCACTAAACGATGATTTTCAAGCTATAAATAATCTGATGGTTAATGATGCGCACAAAAGCGAACTAATAACAACACACATATGTACAAAGCCAAACGGCGCAATGAATTTCAATTGGTGCAACTAAGAGTGTATTAGGGAAGAGTATGTCACTTCCCAGCATTCATATGTTAAACCTTGTTTGATGACACCGGGTGTTTTCAGCCTAACCCCCTCATTTGTATGAGATCGTTATACACAGATCCCGCCACATTATGTGAGGGGCAGGTCGGACCCCTCCCTCATTATGTGAGGGGGATATCGAACCCCTGATTGTGTGAAAGGAAGCGATAGGTTGGACGCCCAGTTTTCAGGGGTCGGTTAATAAGCTGCTATGGGTTCAACCGATACCCCGCCCTCAAAACTGGCTGTCCGACCTACTCCCCCTCCCCACAGCAAAATTCGAGGTACAAAACGTAGGGGGTCAGCGCATGACGATCGCTTATCCTTACAAATGAGGGGGTCAGCCCGAAGGCGCCAGTGTCATCACACGCAGGTTAGTATATGAGTGCTGGGAAATGACATACTCTCTCCTAATACGCTCTTGGTGCAACCAACTTAACGCATTGCAAAATGTAATGGTCAAACTGAATTGACGTTGTCTGGAGAAAAAATAGGGGTTGAATAAAAAATGATATCTTACCTATAGCACCATCGGTATTGTCAAAGTTCAGCACCCCGAACGCGATTGACGGCAGCAAGCAAGTAAAGTAAATCATCACCGTTGTACTGATTACTTTTTGATGTGTTTTGCGATCCGTAAACGCTGAAAGTTCAAATCAAAGGATATAAATCAATCTATAAGTATATACAATTATTACCGTTGTGTCTTACAGACCCTAGGTCGTGGCAAAAATTAATCAAAAAATGGAAACTCAAAGTAAACCCAAGAACGGAAGAAGCCTTCGTTACGGGATTTCCCACAAGGGTCGATGGCGTTACTTGTGACTCCACCGGTTGAAGAGCTAGTGTTGAATAATGTTTTTTTTCCATTCCAAATATATTTCAACTTTGGATGTGATCATTATTTGTAACTTGAGAAAATGAAGATCGATTCAGCTAAAAAATTTTACACAGGTTATGATCTCATGTGGCATAAGCAAACAGCAAACTATAGTTTTCGTCAATAACGGACGAAAAGGTTGTATTTTGTGCCAAATTCAGCACAAACTTTGGCATTTTTATCTGTAACATGGTAATGCGTGGACCCACATAACTCAACTTTAGGTACTGTATAAAATTTATACAGCATACATCTATTTTTAATGACAACTCCACATTACTTAAGGCTTTACGGGTTAAAACTGAGCATTTTGGACCAAAGCCTCGAATTTCACTACTGTTAGGTAGGTGAACCGATTTTTCAAGTATTTTCACAATGCGTGTGAACTAACGGCTTACACATTGCTTTACGTTATTACTGTATCACGGTCAACTGAGTTATAAAGGTACAAAATTTAAACTTGATCAATCAATCTACTTAACGAAAAAAATACAATTGCCATCTATAATCGCGTATTAATGCCTATTTTAATTTGACTATATTTTCATAGTCTTTGTAAGGTTCAGTACGCAAATACCACATCCATCATCCGTTTATCCATTAATCGGAAGGGTACAATGCGGAAGAACTCATTATATTTAAAGATCTGGTATCAACTGTCAAAATGGATTGCTTTCTACGATTTATCCCATCTTTGTATGTATATCTGTGCTACGTATTCTATCCCGGTTGTACGATAAATTCTCCGGAGAACTTATGTGAATGGCACTGGTTTTTGACTAGTAATATATGGCAGCAGTTAAGCTGTAGACCCAACGGTCCTGGCGAAGCATCTAGTAAATAAATTTTTTTTAGGATTTTGTGGATTTACTTTTTATATACATAGCAACCTTTGCGAAAATTTAGCTAACACCTAATTTCTTAAAACAAATAATTTAGTCGAATAATATATGAGCTATGCCAAATAATTTCGGCAGTAGAACAGAAAGCTGAAGAAGCTTTGACTTCAAGATTTCTCACGAGTGTTTGAGTGTAATTGTTCTTTTGTGAAGTTTCGAGAAAAAAGGGTCCCTCCCAATTTTCCTGTAGCGGTCCCCACTTTGACTAGCGTATTGTGACCATGGTGTCATAGCAGTTTGTAATGTTTGAGCTTTATAGGATCATGATAAAGAACATCAGTTAGTGAAACCACCCCAAAGAAAAGAATCACTATAAATTTCTTCAAAACAGGTAAGAAAAAAACTTTCTCTCAATATTACATCTGATTGTAATTTATCATTAGTCTCACATCGCAGGTTAAACGCCGCTTTGAAACTGATTGCGCAACAACGTATTAGAACTAGTGAAGCTCGCTTGCGAGCCAGAATTCGAGTGGTGAGAACAATCCCCCGAAGTCTGTTGTAGAAAGCACAGACAAACAAAGCCTACACACAGTACGCAGGTGCAGCATTATATAAACCGTGAGTGATGAGTCATAGTTACGCCCGCCTCTTTTGATAGCCAACGTATGCAGTAGACAAAAAACATCATACAACGAGTACAAAAAATGATGAACTAACAATTTAATAATTCAATAAAACAATAAATTGACCGTGAAAACAACGTTAAAGAATTCAAACAGACACTTGAGAAAAATCTCATTTTTCATACCAAGTATGAAACAGAAGTGCGAAAAATATTTGCCACACAATATTTTTGACACTCGCAATGAGCTTGTTAGACCAGAAAACCCCATATAAGACACTAAAAGCAACAAAAAAACACACATTTAGGTGCATTTCCCACGCCTTTTCACCAAATATGAAATTTGGCGCCCAGTCTAAGCTTATATACTCCAGATTGGGAAGTAGTTGAAAAACTTGTTATATATCATTGGAAATCCCTGGTAAAGCTACATGGAATAGGCCTATTAATTTGCGGATACCTCGTTTGTTTATTGAGAAAAGTCGCAAAAACTGGAGGGAGTGCCCGAAAAATGGGCCAAAATGACGTCATTTTGCCCCATAACTTTTACCACGGGAAAAAATTCAAAAATCGGGCTCCGTCACTACTCCTAAATCGACCATTGCGGTTCGAACGAGCTATCTTGCATCAAAATCCGCCCAACCGTTATCGAGATCCAGGTGCGACATACACACACAGACACGACTTCCTCAACCCAACCTCCAGAGCCAAAATTGAAAATTCTCGTTCCACTCGAATTCAATAAAAATTGAACCAGTATGAAGTAGAAGTTGGTAAATATAGTTAGATTTTATCTAATGCAATCTGTACGAACAGATGCCTTTATTCCTGAATTGTGTTTTATACATTTATTTGCTAAAATAATATGACATTTCTGTCGGTCAAGTGTGATGCCACAGATGAAAACAATGTCAGAATCTGACGGCTGTAAAGAAATAAATATCATTTAAGAACAATCCAAAAATTAGACACAAACCGTCACAAAAATCTCTCCAGTAATGACGTTTACGTCGTTTAACATCTTCTTGCAGACCACGGCCAATGAACCATTTGTGAGGACCCAGCTGAAATATGGGTAAAACTAAGTTTTTCATTACCCCATCAATATGAAGTTAACCATTTGTGAAGACCCAGCTGAAATATGGGTAAAACTAAGTTTTTCATTACCCCATCAATATGAAGTTAACCATTTGTGAGGACCCAGCTGAAATATGGGTAAAACTAAGTTTTTCATTACCCCATCAATATGAAGTTAACCATTTGAGAGCCCGTATTTATTTGGTTTTTATTTTTTGTTATAATTTTTTCTCAATTTTTAAAAAATCAAACTTGAATGCAGTATTTGCCGGTCTCAACTAGGTACTGTTTGGCTTTTAATGCACTATATTCTAGAAAATATGTATATTTCCCATGTTAACTTCACCGCTTTACAGAACAGAATGGCAACCTATTATGCTATTTTGTAGCAATGATATAGTCTTTCAGTTGTGCCTCTTACAAACTATTTTCTATATCCGAGCTTTGGTTGTGATGCCGACGGTACAAACATATTTTGATAACTTTCAGAAATACATATATGTATTGTATGGCTTTCATTATTACATAGCTAGGTTTCATTTTGTTTTTGGGTCTTCTTCTTTAGCCTCCCCCCTACCCATCCACCCACCCCCCCCCCCCAAAAGCGAAATTAAATCGAAAAAGCTATTCACAAAACTTTTTTGACAAAATTTTCAAAAATTTGATAAATGTATAATTTCATATATTATTCGAATCGCGTTGATGAGCTTAATCGAATGGCAGCTCACTGGCTAACGACTTTGTCTTAGGCTTATAACTTAACAAAAACGACAATAACTCTTTAACTCATAGTTTTATGACCATTCGAATTAGGTCGTTAATGCGGTTCGAATGATATATTAAATTATAGATTTATCGAAAAATTTAGGTGCCAAGGAGAACCCAAAAATGGGAAAATGTCAAAAAACTGGCCGTACTGTAAGAACCCGCTCTTCCAGATGAGTCAGTCGACTGGCACTAAAACTGTAATATTTTCAAAATTGGCCAATTTCACCCTAGAGCATGGGACTAAAAGGGAAGCACTCGTTTAAGGGGTTTTCAAATGACAAACCTAAAATTCAATTTCCCCAATTAATAATTGGGATTTTATAAAATGAGGTATATTTGCATTTTGTTGCATTTTACATAGATTTATGAGCGTTAAAATGAGTTTGCAATAAATAATTTTGTTCAGTTTTTAGGTTTTGGTTTCATTTCTGAATCTCGTAGCAGGACATGTCCTGAAAGATTTTGTTTGGCTTCGCTATACAAATACTTTTACTTATCACCTTCATAGGAAAGTCGGGAACGCATTCAGGCATAAAAATTTTGATTTAGAAAAATAACCCTAAAAATATTTAGACAATACTACCGTTTCTCTCATGTATAGATACTTTACATTCTTAAAACGCTAATATTCTTGTTGAAACTTTATGAAATCTAAGGAAACTAAAAATATATGATTTAGACTAATTATGCCTGAACGACTATTCAGGTGCCTTTGGGTCAATTAAGGTGGGTCAAATTTTTTATCCCAACATTACATTTTGCTATGCAGGCTAAGTACCGCTATACACGGGCAGTACTCAGAGACGAACATAGTATTTGTCAATGAGACGCTTCTCTTATCTAACTTTTTTCAGGATAAACTGTGACCTACTTTATGCCGCTGAAAATTTAGGTGCGTATACTCCCGGGTTGTCCTTTTGTCAAGTCAGTTCACGATTTTAATGAGACGCGTCTCTTATCCAACTTTTTTTCAGGACAAACTGTGACCTACTTTATGCCGCTGAAAATTTAGGTGCGTATACTCCCGGGTTGTCCTTTTGTCAAGTCAGTTCACGATTTTAATGAGACGCGTCTCTTATACAACTTTTTTTCAGGACAAACTGCGACCTACTTTATGCCGCTGAAAATTTAGGTGCGTATACTCCCGGGTTGTCCTTTGTCAAGTCAGTTCACGATTTTAATGAGACGCGTCTCTTATCCAACTTTTTTCCGGACAAACTGTGACCTACTTTATGCCGCTGAAAATTTAGGTGCGTATACTCCCGGGTTGTCCTTTTGTCAAGTCAGTTCACGATTTTAAGGAGTACATGTCTCCCATCCCACTTTTTTTTTCCGGACAAACTGTGACCTACTTTATGCCGCTGAAAATTTAGGTGCGTATACTCCCGGGTTGTCCTTTTGTCAAGTCAGTTCACGATTTTAATGAGACGCATCTCTTATCCAATTTTTTTCAGGACAAACTGTGACCTACTTTATGCCGCTGAAAATTTAGGTGCGTATACTCCCGGGTTGTCCTTTTGTCGAAGAAGTCAGTTCACTATTTTATGAGACGCGTCTCTTATTCAACTTTTTTCAGGCAAGGCTGCGTCAGCTACCTTATGCCGCTGAAAATTTAGGCGCGATAGACTCCCGGGTTGTCCTTTTGTCAAGTGAGTTCACGATTTTAATGAGACGCGTCTCTTATCCAACTTTTTTTCAGGACAAACTGTGACCTACTTTATGCCGCTGAAAATTTAGGCGCATATACTTCCCGGGCTTGTCCTTTTGTCAAGTCAGTTCACTTTTTTAATGAGTACGCGTCTCTTATTCAACTTTTTTTCAGGAAAAACTGTGACCTGACTTTATGCCGCTGAAAATTTAGGGGCGTATACTCCCGGGTTGTCCTTTTGTCAAGTCAGTTCACGATTTTAATGAGACGCGTCTCTTATCCAACTTTTTTCAGGACAAACTGTGACCAACTTTATGCCGCTGAAATTTTAGGTGCAGTATACTTCCGGGCTGTCCTTTTGTCAAGTCAGTTCACGATTTTAAGGAGATGCGTTCTCTTATCCAACTTTTTTCAGGACAAACTGTGACCTACTTTATGCCGCTGAAAATTTAGGAGCGTATACTCCCGGGTTGTCCTTTTGCTCAGTCAGTTCACGATTTTAATGAGACGCGTCTCTTATCCAACTTTTTTTCAGGACAAACTGTGATCTACTTTATGCCGCTGAAAATTTGAAGGCGCGTATACGTAAACGGGTTGTCCTTTTGTCAAGTCAGTTCATGATTTTAATGAGACGTAGGTCTCTTATCCAACTTTTTTTCAGCAAATACAAGCTGTGACCTACTTTATGCCGCTGAAAATTTAGGTGCGTATACTCCCGGGTTTGTCCTTTTGTCAAGTCAGTTGACGATTTTAATTGAGATGTGTCTCTTATCGAACTTTTTTCAGGACAAACTGTGACCTACTTCATGCCGCTAAAAATTTAGGTGCGTATACTCCCGGGTTGTCCTTTTGTCAAGTCAGTTCACGATTTTAATGAGACGCGTCTCTTATCCAACTTTTTTTCAGGACAAACTGTGACCTACTTTATGCCGCTGAAAATTTAGGTGCGTATACTCCCGGGTTGTCCTTTTGTCAAGTCAGTTGACGATTTTAATGAGACGCGTCTCTTATTGAAAACTTTTTTTGAGGACAAACTGTGACCTACTTTATGCCGCTGAAAATTTAGGTGCGTATACTCCCGGGTTGTCCTTTTGTCAAAAGTCAGTTCACTATTTTTAATGAGACGCGTCTCTTATCCAACTTTTTTTCAGGACAAACTGTGACCTACTTTATGCCGCTGAAAATTTAGGTGCGTATACTCCCGGGTTGTCCTTTTGTCAAGTTAGTTCACGATTTTAATGAGACGCGTCTCTTATCCAACTTTTTTTCAGGACAAACTGTGACCTACTTTATGCCGCTGAAAATTTAGGTGCGTATACTCCCGGGTTGTCCTTTTGTCAAGTCAGTTCACGATTTTAATGAGACGCGTCTCTTATCCAACTTTTTTTCAGGACAAACTGTGACCTACTTTATGCCGCTGAAAATTTAGGCGCATATACTCTCGGGTTGTCCTTTGGTCAAGTCAGTTCACCATTTTAATGAGACGCGTCTCTTATCCAACTTTTTTTCAGGACAAACCGCGACCTACTTTATGCCGATGAAAGTTTAGGCGGCGTATACTCCCGGGTTGTCCTTTTGTCTAAGTCAGTTTACGATTTTTAATGAGATGCGTCTCTTATCCTACTTTTTTTCAGGACAAACTGTGACCTACTTTATGCCGCTTGAAAATTTAGGTGCGTATACTCCCGGGTTGGTCCTTTTGTCGAAGTCAGTTCACGATTTTAATGAGACGTGTCTCTTATCCAACTTTTTTTCCAGAAAAAACTGTGACCTACCTCATGCTGCTTAAAATTTAGGTGCGTATACTCCCGGGTTGTCCCTTTTGTCGAAGTCAGTTCACGATTTTAATGAGACGCGTCTCTTATCCAACTTTTTTTCAGGACAAACTGTGACCTACTTTATGCCGCTGAAAATTTAGGTGCGTATACTCCCGGGTTGTCCTTTTGTCAAGTCAGTTCACGACTTTTAATGAGACGCGTCTCTTATCCAACTCTTTTTCAGGACAAACTGTCCGGCCCTACTTTATGCCGCTGAAAATTTAGGTGCGTATACTCCCCGGGTTGTCCTTTTGTCAAGTCAGTTCACGATTTTAATGAGACGCGTCTCTTCTGCAACTTTTTTTCAGGAACAAACTGTGACCTACTTATGCCGCTGAAAATTTAGGTGCGTATACTCGGGTTGTCTTTTGTCAAGTCAGTTCACGATTTTAATGAGACGCGTCTCTTATGCAACTTTTTTTCCGGACAAACTGTGACCTACTTTATGCCGCTGAAAATTTAGGTGCGTATACTCCCGGGTTGACCTATTGAAAACTAATTTAAAGATTTTAATTAAACGCTTCTCTTATCCAACTTTTTTTCTGGACAAACTGTGTGCTACTTTATGGCGCGGAAAATTTAGGTGCGTATACTCCCGGGTTGTCCTTTTGTCAAGTCAGTTCACGATTTTAATGAGACGCGTCTCTTATCCAACTTTTTTCAGGACAAACTGTGACCTACTTTATGCCGCTGAAAATTTAGGTGCGTATACTCCCGGGTTGTGTTTTTGTCAAATCAGTTCACGATTTTAATGAGACGCGTCTCTTATCCAACTTTTTTTCAGGACAAACTGTGACCTACTTTATGCCGCTGCAAATTTAGGTGCGTATACTCCCGGGTTGTCCTTTTGTCAAGTCAGTTCACGATTTTAATGGAGACGCGTCTCTTATTCAACTTTTTTTCAGGATAAACTGCTACGTACTTTATGCCGCTTAAAATTTAGGTGCGTATACTCCCGGGTTGTCCTTTTGTCAAGTCAGTTTATGATTTTATGATATGCGTCCCTTATTCAACTTTTTTTCAGGACAAACTGTGACCTACTTTATGCCGCTGAAAATTTAGGTGCGTATACTCCCGGGTTGTCCTTTTGTCAAGTTAGTTCACTGCATTTTAATGAGACGCGTCTCTTATCCAACTTTTTTACCTGACAAACTGACACCTAATAAATCCAGAAAAAAAATTAGATGAGTATACTCCCGGGTTGTCCTTTTGTCAAGTCAGTTCACGATTTTAATGAGACGCGTCGCTTATCCAACTTTTTTTCAGGACAAACTGCGACCTACTTTATGCCGCCGAAAGTTTAGGTGCGTAGGAGCTCCCGGGTTGTCCTCCTGTCAAGTCAGTTCACGATTTTAATGAGACGCGCGCTCTCCCATTCCAACTTTTTTCAGGGACAAACTGTGACCCACTTCATGCCGCTGAAATTTTAGGTGCGTATACTCCCCGGGTTGTCTCCTTTTGTCAAGTCAGTTCACGATTTTACTCAGACGCGTCTCTTATTCAACTTTTTTTCAGGAGAAACTGTGACCTACTTTATGGCCGCTGAAAATTTATGTGCGTATACTCCCGGGTTGTCCCTTTGTCAAGTCAGTTCACGATTTTAATGAGACGTGTCTCTTTGACTTTTTTCAGGGACAAACTGTGACCTACTTTATGCCGCTGAAAATTTAGGCGCGTATACTCCCTGATTGTCCTTTTGTCAAGTCAATTCACGATTTTAATGAGACGCGTCTCTTATCCAACTTTTTTTCAGGACAAACTGTGACCGACTTTCCGCCGCTGAAAATTTAGGTGCGTATACTCCGGGTCGTCCCCTCCGCTCAAGCTCAGTTCACGATTTTCAGGAGACGCGTCTCTTATCCAACTTTTTTTCGGGAACAAACTGTGACCTACTTTATGCCGCTGAAAATTTAGGTGCGTATAGTCTCGGGTTGTCCTTTTGTCAGTCAGTTCACGATTTTAACGAGACGTGCTCTCTTATCCAACTTTTTTCAGGACAAACTGTGACCTACTTCATGCCGCTGAAATTTTAGGCGCGTAGACTCCCGGGTCGTCCTTTTGTCAAGTCAGTTCACGATTTTAATGAGACGCGTCTCTTATCCAACTTTTTTCAGGGCAAACTGTGACCTACTTTATGCCGCTGAAATTTAGGTGCGTATACTCCCGGGTTGTCCTTTGTCAAGTCAGTTCACGATTTTAATGAGACGCGTCTCTTATCCAACTTTTTTTCAGGACAAACTGTGACCTACTTTATGCCGCTGAAAATTTAGGTGCGTATACTCCCGGGTTGTCCTTTTGTCAAGTCAGTTCACGATTTTAATGAGACGCGTCTCTTATCCAACTTTTTTTCAGGACAAACTGTGACCTACTTTATGCCGCTGAAAATTTAGGTGCGTATACTCCCGGGTTGTCCTTTTGTCAAGTCAGTTCACGATTTTAATGAGACGCGTCTCTTATCCAACTTTTTTTCAGGACAAACTGTGACCGTTCTCACCGCCGCTGAAAATTTAGGTGCGTATACTCCCGGGTTGTCCTTTTGTCAAGTTAGTTCACGATTTTAATGAGATGATGTCTTTATCCAACTTTCCGTAAAAGGCTGTTATGGTCGCGAAAATTTAGGTGAGTATACTCCCGGGTTGTCCTTTTGTCAAGTTATTTACTATTCTAAGCGGAATACGTGCTCCTTATCCAACTTTTTTTCAGGACAAACTGTGACCTACTTTATGCCGCTGAAAATTTAGGTGCGTATACTCCCGGGTTGTCCTTTTGTCAAGTCAGTTCACGATTTTAATGAGACGCGTCTCTTATCCAACTTTTTTTCAGGACAAACTGTGACCTACTTTATGCCGCTGAAAATTTAGGCGCATGCACTCCCCCGGGTTGTCCTTTTGTCAAGTCAGTTCACGATTTTAATGAGACGCGTCTCTTATCCAACTTTTTTTCAGGACAAACTGTGACCTACTTTATGCCGCTGAAAATTTAGGTGCGTATACTCCCGGGTTGTCCTTTTGTCAAGTCAGTTCACGATTTTAATGAGACGTGCCTCATTGTTCTGAGCAAGACGTAACTGAACGAATACCACAA
>JASANE010021305.1:0-10094 GCA_030248225.1 Trileptium ribeirensis
CGTATTGCTCATTGAGCCCAGATGTGAAGTTCGGTATTAATTTAGTTTCATCAATCCCACTAAGTCATTTCCTACATGCATAGTGGACCAAACGTGGATTATTTCTAATACGGGTCAGTGTTGAAAAGTCTCTGTAAATCACCATTTCATGTAAAAGACGCGCCTGGGCGGCTGCTACGCCTTATCCTTTACAACGAATCTATTGGTTTAATACAAAACCTGTGAGTCTCCATTTTCCGGTAATTGTCATCCCTATTTTTTCATTGTTAAACAGTCAAAAATTCCTGTCTCTTAAAACTTGAATGGGTAAATCTGTCCAAAAAGGCTTGGCTTGAGAAGATCTGTAACAGAAATATATTTGGATAGAATTTTAGCTGTGTTGTTGGCCTTTATTACCTGAGAATCGTACATATATGGCAGGATACCCATAAAGATCGGACCCCCTAAGCTTTACCTCAGGCGTGAGTCCCTCCCCAAAGCATGCAAAATAATGACGAATAAATTAAAAAATCGGAGAAATTATGAGGGAAAGTTATCGGCAGACATTTGAGGATTAATTCCACGTCGACCAGCAAAATTCGAAGACGTCTTTGAAACAACGTAATGTCCATGACCACCAAGTTTGAAATTGAGCAGAAACTGGGAATGATCTGAATAAGTGATCGGCAAGTCTTGTATGTAATACTTGTTTTATGATCAAGGTTTTAAATCTTTTATACGTTTCAACAAAGGAAAAACACTCTTTTTACGATTATGAAACGACATTTTAAAGTTGCCAAATTTGATAGTCAGAAATTTCGCTTTTACAAAACTCAATTTGTTCCACTTTGTAGCGTGATAATGTAATACTTTTGCAGAATTCCAAATTTTATAATCTGAAATTTGAACCAGAAAATTCAGCATTCGCCCTTTCAATGTGTACGACATTTGAATAAATCCACAGATGTTTATTGAAATATCTATTTGCTGTTGAAATTTATTTTCAAAAGCAACATTCAGCAATACCCAGCACTGATTCAAACTTAGGTTGCTCTTTGATCCAAAAACCCGTAAACGTAAACAGTTTCGCCCAACAGCGTTTAACGATTAACTCGTTCGGCATATTTCTCGTACTGCTTCAAGGTATCGCCTATGATATCGGCACACTCTTCGATCTGTTCGGCGTTAATGACCAGCGGTGGCGCAAACCGAATTATGTGCCCGTGAGTGTTCTTGGCCAACAAACCGTTATCAAGAAGCCTGTGGCAAATTTCCCACGCGTCAAACTCTAAAACACTTTATATAAAATCACCTAACCGAACAGGCATAGCCGTAACTGCTTCAGTATTGTTTTATCATACGTATTTTTATTAACACTAGTGAAGCTCGCTTGCGAGCCAGAATTCGAGTGGTGAGAACAATCCCCCGAAGTCTGTTGTAGAAAGCACAACACAAACAAAGCCTACACACTGTACGCAGGTGCAGCATTATATAAACCGTGAGTGATGAGTCATAGTTATGCACGCCTCTTTTGATAGCCAACGTATGCAGTAGACAAAACATCATACAACGAGTACAAAAACAATGAACTAACAATTTAATAATTCCATAAAACCCTAAATTGACCGTGAAAAAACCGTTAAAGAATTCAAACCGACACTTGAGAAAAATCTCATTCTTCGTACCAAGTATGAAGCAGAAGTGTGAAAAATATTTGCCACACAATATTTTGGACACTCGCAATGAGCTTGTTGGCCCAGAAAACCCCATATAAGACACTAAAAGCAACAAAAACACACATTTAGGTGCATTTCCCACGACTTTTCACCAAATGTGAAATTTGGTGCCAACTATAAGCTTATAGACTCCAGACTGGGAAGTAGTTGAAAACTTGTTATATATCATTGGAAAGGCCTGGTAAAGCTACATGGATTAGACCTATTAGTTTGCGGATACCTCGCTTACTTATTGAGAAAAGTCGCAAAAACTGGAGAGGTTGCCCGAAAAGTGGGCCAAAATTACGTCATTTTGCCCCATAACTTTTCCCACGGGAAAACATTCAAAAATCAGGCTCCGTCAATACAGCTAAATGGACCATTGCGGTTCGAACGAGCTATCCAAAATCCGTCCAACCGTTATCGAGATCCAGCTGTGACAGACACACACAGACAGGACCTCCTCAACCCCCCTCCAAAGCCAAAATTGACAAATTCGCTTATTCCCCTCGAATTTAATTATCTTGTTTAGCAGGATCATGTCCATACATGAGAACGGCCAAAGTCCCAGGGGCAATACCGGGTGCTTTGAAGGGAGTGGGGGCGCTAGGGAAAGCCTTCGGCCTCCCCAGGAGTAGTATGAACCGGTCGATGCAGAGAGATCGTCACGGTTACGATGAAGTTTCGAAATTTTTTGGGGTTCAAAATTGTTATTTCTGTCAATTTTCCTTGCCAATCTTTAACTATTTTCCCACATTTACACTTGTCCATCTTTCCTTCACATTTTGTACTCACGTCTTACAAAAAGACAGCCATTTCTAACGTTTTTGTCAACACCTCACTTCATGTGTTTATTAAGAAATGTATGACACCAGTAATGAAATACGACCGCCTTTTGGTGACCTTAACGCTCAATCACAATAGTATTGCACCATCAAATGACTTCACATTTAACCCAGGCGGAAAACATTTCGACACCTTTTATTCCAAATACAACCCGTACTTTATGAAGAAAACCATGGCCACCTTAAATACTTGAATGCTGAACTTGATATCTGCCAAGAAAGCTTTGTAAAACAAAATGCATAATTAACATGTTTCAGGGAGTGTTGACAGTGCGTCCGATTTTGCACAGAGCTTAGAGCGCCCACAATGCCATGCACAGCTCTGTCGGATGTGTAGCGAATACATACGGTCGGTGCGGAATTTTGTCGCATCGGATCGGGTCGGATGCAATGTGCACCAAAATTGAATCGATAGACACAGCCCTATAGCAATGAACTAGGTCATCTCTTAAAGCATTCCATCTGTCTTGAAATTGTTTTGTTGCAGCGGACTTGCATAATTTTGGGATTGGGCCTCGAGACTCGAAATTCCGTCCTTGGTCACAATTCAGAGGCTGACTTTACTTCTCTACCATATCCAATGCTTTGCTTTGTACTGAAAAGCTGCTCGAAAAGCTATTCTAATACAGCACTTGTCCGCTTTTCATGTCGCGAAAAAGAAATAACGCCAAAGACACACAACCATGAGAGTAGACGGCCAACTTTAATACTGTTACAACAGTGTCGTCGTACCGAATACGGCGTGCCATTAAATGCTTTTGCAGTTTCTACTTTTAGTGCAAGACTCATTTAGCCGAATATCTGGCGGTTGCCGAATCGACGTTCCCTAAAGCCAGTATTACGGGTGAAGCATTTTGATTATAGAACAATGATCTGACAATCGAGCAATTTGAGTATATTAGTTCATGCTGATTATGATTTGTAATTAATGAAGCCAATATTCGTTCCGTAGTTGGATTGTTAGTTCCTGCCCAAATCAGCACTTTCTTCTACATACCTGGATTAATGTCAATTGCATTGAGTAGCCCTTTCCCACGTATCGCGGTGACCAGGCCTTTCAGCTCGAATTCGGCCAGTCGCCTCCGCAAAAGTCCACCCATGGCTTCCGCATTCTCAGCCAGTTTCTCCTCTTCGAGCACCTGTAATAAGTGATCATAAAACATGAAACCCGGTTGTTGGTTGAGCATCTCTTAACTCAATTATTTACGAGCTTAGTAAAATTAAATAAGCTTTAGAAGAAAAATATTTCAAATTGCGAAGTTTCATTCCCACAAATATAAGCATAAAAGATAGATTTTTTCAATATAGCTTACAGATATTTCGAGCAATCAAAACTGGTATATTTAAAAGCCTTGTAACAACATACATAGCGGAGAACCAAGCCATATGCCACAAACACAGCAGTTATGCATGCCTTACTCGAGACTCAGTACCAAGACCATATGGCGACAAATCTGGCAAAATGCTGGCGGTAGATGCAAAAAGAGATGCTTAGAAAGGATTTCGCCATCTGGTCTCTGAATTGTGTCTAATTGAAAAGCCAGAGATCAAAGACACACGTTTGCGTGATTAGACGGTGTTCTTATATGCAGTTCATCTTAGTTACACGACTTGGATAATCTCTGGAGTTGTTCATACGGAATATTCTGGGGCACACAAACCATTCGTAAGTTTTCTTTTACTCAGCAATTCTGCCACAAACCCTGCACAAGGCTCGTTGATTTTCAATTCTTTGCACCAACTGAACATACCTGAAGCGCAGCGATTGCAACGCGGCATCCCAGGGGATTTCCGCCATACGTCGAGCCGTGTTGACCTGGTTTGATGTTGAGCATAATGTGGTCGTCACACAAGGCGGCAGAGACCTAAGTAATGGTCAATGAAAGTGTATTCCCTCTCTATATTTCTTACATAATAGCCGCGTGCCGCCAATGCGAGTTGATTGGGTACTGGACGCGAACTAGTCTGGCCAGCCCGAGATCAAATCCCAAAGATAACTCCTGAATTTCTTCCAAACATTCTATTGAAAATTGGTCAATTTTGTTCCGACGGACATTATATGATACGTTACGGACAAAAATACCTGCATCAAAATGAACGCGAAACGCAACGTTTGCTTATAAGTAGTTGCATTCACTCCTAAAATATACTGACGCCCCCTTATTTGTTTTTTCAACATGGGTTAGTTGCACATTGAAGGTGTTCCTGTGATATGCTTCAATTTTTGTTTAATTCATTTTACAATGCAGTAATGTTTTTACGCCAGTACTACATGGTATGACTCGAACATGCCTTGCTCCCATCGAATGAAAATTCTAAATACGCCAATGAGCACGGCCATTGCGCTTAAGGAGAAGAAATATAGGAGATTAAGCAAACCTGGAGGAACCAGATAGATAATAAAGTCAGGCATCCGCCACAAGACATGGTTCAAAAAAACATGAAATACGTTTCCACAATCTTTGCACAGCCAAAACTAATAAAACACTCAACTGGATGATTATATGTTTGTGATTATATGGTGATCGTTGTTCTCTGTAAAGGATTTGGAAAGAAATTGTCTATTTTCTCGAATATTCTGTTCATTGAAGGCTCAACAGCACTGAAAGCTCAAGGTTTACAAGCTCCAACTTACCGGATAGAGACCACCGGACAACGCTTTTCCCAACGCCACAATATCAGGACGAACATTGTAGTGATCAACGCAAAGACGTCTGAAAAAACAAACTCAGCCATGCAATGGTATTCACAGATAGTGCGTGGCACAGCCGTGGGTTTCAACTACAGCGGTTATACGAGTAATATTTCATCGGCTGAATCGACAGCCGCTGCTACCAAACATTGCTAGTTCAAACTGTCTGTTCTAACTTTATTCTAGCTGAATCGCAGTGTTTCAGATAACCTTATTTGATAGCCAATTTTAATTTATAGCAGTGCATAGACATTGAAGACCCTTCGGCTTGGGGGTAGATAGGGTTCGGGGCGGGCAGAGGCCGTTAAGGACGGAGGAAGTAGATTTTATGAAATTCTGAACAACTCAAAATTTCCATCCCCCTCCCCGTTTTCGCATATTTTTCCTATTTTTAACAATAAGTGTACCCCAATTTTTGTCATCCTTTTTGCCGCTTTTCACTAACTTTTTCCGGGTGCCTTAGTTGTATGCAGCAGCTGACACTTCTGGTTCTGAACGACCCTATAGAAGGTAACTTTATACTGTAATTTGGGCGTTGTAGAATAAAATTGATTAACTTAAATTTGGAACTGGCCTCTTTTCTCGAATTTATTTGGGTGAACCTTTTCCCAATCAAATCAATTCTGAATCACATTTTGTTATGTGGAGCTGCCTGACGAGGAAAATTAGTAGGGATTCATATACAACTGGTTATGTTCAGGTTTGTCTGCGGTTACATGTACAATTATGGTAAAAGCTGAAATTTTTGGCGCATCGCTCGCGAATAGGAAACAGATGGTAATTTTTAGCAAACGGTTGGCCAACAATTTGTTTTTATTCTGACTGCATAAAATTTGTAAATGAAATTGAAAATACTATGTTTAGCCTTAGATTCTGACTTAGTTTTAGTTTTAGGCTCACACTTAGTCTTACGCTTAGGCTAGAATTAAGTCTAGCGGAATATAAAATAATTGTCTTTTAGTATGAATCCCATATTCGTGTTTCTGTGTGACTGTCGATATGTGTGCGGGATGTAGGCAACCGAAAATGAACAAACAACATACCTTCCTGTCCGGCCAAGACCAGTTTGTACTTCGTCGGCAATCATGAGTACATTGTGCCTGTCACAAATGGCCCGAATGCCCGGCAAAAAGTTATCATCGGGGACGTTCACCCCGGCTTCGCCCTGGATCGGCTCCAGCATGATTGCACATGTGTTGGGATTGGAGCAATATTTCTAAACACAAATAGCAAACAAAATGATGATAATTTGAGCTAGTTTGGAACAGAGGTACCCTAATTTACGGCATCAGTAGTAACGAAACACGGCAACAACTGTTCATTTCAAATATCAGAGTCATGACGTCATCCACTAGCCCCATTAATGGGAAATTGGAGAAAGCAGGGAGTAGCTGGTCCCGGTCCGATTTGGAGCTGATACTCAATTTCATTCAAAACGCTTTACGATTAGCATTGGAAGCGCCTTCCTGCCACAATCGCCGCCACTGCTTGTGGTGAAGCTAAGAAAAAGCAGAAACTACCACAACGGCTGTGCGGCAAGATTTTTTCAAATGACTTCCATTACAATGTATCTTTGTTGGACCGAAACTAACTACTCAACCCATGTTTAGTTAGCCTCGCAGCACAAGCGTTTTCACGCTCACACCGACGGCAACGCCCAAGGTTAAAAATGGAACCTATAATTATCAAATAGACCGCGCTCTCAGCACAAGGTATTACGGAGGACCTCAAAAAAGTCAAGACCACAAAGTATTACGGAGGCCTCAAAAAAGTTAACACCACAAAGTATTACGGAGGACCTCAAAAAAGTTAACACCACAAAGTATTACGGAGGACCTCAAAAAAGTTAAGACCACAAAGTATTACGGAGGACCTCAAAAAAGTTAAGACCACAAAGTATTACGGAGGACCTCAAAAAAGTTAAGACCACAAAGTATTACGGAGGACCTCAAAAAAGTTAAGACCACAAAGTATTACGGAGGACCTCAAAAAAGTTAAGACCACAAAGCGTTACGGAGGACCTCAAAAAAGTTAAGACCACAAAGCGTTACGGAGGACCTCAAAAAAGTTAAGACCACAAAGTATTACGGAGGACCTCAAAAAAGTTAAGACCACAAAGTATTACGGAGGACCTCAAAAAAGTTAAGACCACAAAGCGTTACGGAGGACCTCAAAAAAGTTAAGACCACAAAGCGTTACGGAGGACCTCAAAAAAGTTAAGACCACAAAGCGTTACGGAGGACCTCAAAAAAGTTAAGACCATAAAGTATTACGGAGGACCTCAAAAAAGTTAAGACCACAAAGTATTACGGAGGACCTCAAAAAAGTTAAGACCACAAAGTATTACGGAGGACCTCAAAAAAGTTAAGACCACAAAGTATTACGGAGGACCTCAAAAAAGTTAAGACCACAAAGTATTACGGAGGACCTCAAAAAAGTTAAGACCACAAAGTATTACGGAGGACCTCAAAAAAGTTAAGACCACAAAGTATTACGGAGGACCTCAAAAAAGTTAAGACCACAAAGTATTACGGAGGACCTCAAAAAAGTTAAGACCACAAAGCGTTACGGAGGACCTCAAAAAAGTTAAACACAATGAGACAGGCTGTAAATGGAACTTGATAAAATGCTTAGATATCGCAGTAATAAATGTAGTTGCCGTGTTTGAGTGCATCAAGTTTTGCCCGAAATATCTGTTATCCTTGGTCTATAAACACGTTAAAATAACAACTTAAAAGGTTGTTGATTTTATTGTAGAGCCAGCATCCATCGGATGATTTTCACCGTTTTGGCCGAAACAACTAGTTGCTTCAACCGCCAAGTTACTATTGTTGAGAAGCCTCACATAAATAGGACATCATCTGGGCCAATTTCGCAAGCCAATTTATTTGCATCTGCTAACTTGGAAATTAGCAATGGTTGGATCTGCTTTATGCAAAGCCCTAATGCTCACAGTACCAGGATGCTGAGTAGGTGTTGACAGAATCAGATATCGCAGTGAGGACCCGAGTTTCCATAACTTCAATTCTTTTATCATGATTTTTATCGACATCGCCTAAGGGAACAACTAGATGCACATCTAAGACTGCCGTGTTGCGTTCGGGAGTGTTGAACTCGAATAAAGAGTTTCTGGGGTTGTTAAATTAGCCATGCAGGGATGTCTTCGTTTTTGGACCAGCACGATTTGGACATATGCCTGGATCCTGGTTTATCAGTGGGCTGAAGTTATGCAAGAGTGACCGAGGCGTTCGCAGTGAATAAATTTCTCACATGCAGAGCAGTTGGCTTCGGTTTCGTGTTGAGGGCGATTGCACCAACATTAGATATTGGAGCCTGAGCGATCACCGCTTGAGAAGGCCTTTTGAACGGCATCTGGCACCGATCAGATATAATTTGGTGACGGCAAATGTAACTATTATAGATGATTGAGTGCAAATTATCCCTTCGAAGAAAATTAGTTAGTCTCAAAACCGATGTATCCTTAAATTGCTCAGTCTATCTCTAAAATGTCTCAAGTCTGCGTTTGTTATCAATGCGGACCTTTATGTTAGAGATCCTAAGTCATTTAGTATAAGTCTTATGAGTAATTGTTATAAATTGTTCGCAGACTGTCACAACCAGAGTCCAGCACAGTCTGACAAAACGACGACACCGTCACCGACTCAAATCCCGATAAATACCTCGGCTTGTTCCAGATTGTTGTAGTCGATGATGTCGAAGCCGGGCAGGTAAGGGCCGAATCCATGGTAACATTCGGGATCCGTCGAAGCGGAACAGGCTGCCAACGAGCGCCCCCAAAAGTTATCTTTCATGAACACAACCCGGGCTTCATCTTTTGGAATGCCCTTCACATCGTAACCCCATCGCCGTGCTAGTTTCACCGCTGTTTCCGCAGCTTCCACTCCTAGAACAAAATGTTAAATGAGGTGCGCTGTCTGAAACTGTCAAAATTTGGGATTAAAATGAGTTTCACAACGGCGATATATTCTTTCGTATGTTGGAATAATTGCTTCAATATCAGTGAACTCTTGAGTTAGACTGAATACCGCTCAGAATTCTGCTTATTACTATGTGTCCTGGAATAATAACTGCTGTCACAATAATTGCTTCAATATCAGTCAACTCTTGAGTTAGACTGAATACCGCTCAGAATTCTGCTTATTACTATGTGTCCTGGAATAATAACTGCTGTCACAATAATTGCTTCAATATCAGTCAACTCTTGAATTAGACTGAATACCGCTCAGAATTCTGCTTATTACTGTGTGTCCTGGAATAATAACTGCTGTCACAATAATTGCTTCAATATCAGTCAACTCTTGAGTTAGACTGAATACCGCTCAGAATTCTGCTTATTACTATGTGTCCTGGAATAATAACTGCTGTCACAATAATTGCTTCAATATCAGTCAACTCTTGAGTTAGACTGAATACCGCTCAGAATTCTGCTTATTACTATGTGTCCTGGAATAATAACTGCTGTCACAATAATTGCTTCAATATCAGTCAACTCTTGAATTAGACTGAATACCGCTCAGAATTCTGCTTATTACTGTGTGTCCTGGAATAATAACTGCTGTCACAATAATTGCTTCAATATCAGTCAACTCTTGAATTAGACTGAATACCGCTCAGAATTCTGCTTATTACTATGTGTCCTGGAATAATAACTGCTGTCACAATAATTGCTTCAATATCAGTCAACTCTTGAGTTGAGTACTGAATACCGCTCAGAATTCTGCTTATTACTATGTGTCCTGGAATAATAACTGCTGTCACAATAATTTCTTCAATATCAGTCAACTCTTGAATTAGACTGAATACCGCTAGCAATATGTAAATGAACTAAGTAATACGTAACAT
>JASANE010021306.1:0-25019 GCA_030248225.1 Trileptium ribeirensis
CACAGCGTCTCACCTTCGGCAGTACAACTTAATCATAGAAATGGTCCATCGTTCCGATACTAAATCCTACTACGGCTTCGACTGTTCTCTCCAGCAGCTTCAAGGTTTCCGAATAAACGTCAATTGGTGTAGAAAATATTATGAATACGGATCTCCAGATGTACGTAAATCACATATCGAAATCGGTTATTTATGTTAAATGGCAACAAAAGGAGGCAAATTCTGAGTTTGCGATCCTCAATCTTAATCAGTGCGACATTAAAAAGTACTACAAGCATCAGCTGAAACGATTATTAGAGCAATACGAGGACACATTCTCAGACGATGACCACGATCTTGGCTGTACGACTGAGATCTATCATGCCATTAATACAAGAGATGCTGCTTCGATATGGCAGAAACCGTAAAAAGGCTTCGAAACAAATTCAGGAGATATTAAGAAATGAAATAATGGGGCGACCTATCAGTGAATTTAGAATGTGTAAAATGGCGCTTCTGTAAAAATTACAGAAAAGTCAACGTGATCACTAGTTGCGACAAATATACAATGAAATCAATCGATAACGAACGGGAACACTGGATAAAGCAAAGTTTTCGTACGCTCGATATGAAAAACAGGATATCACCAGAAGCCAACTGAGAACCAGCACAATACAAGGTTTCTCACATTTGAAGTGTTGTACGAATATAATAAGTTGCTTTTTGGTTTGAAAAGCGCTACAGCAACATTTCAGAGGCTGATGTAAAATGTTTGAGCTGACTGGAAAATATGTTTACTATTTCTGACTGATATTTTAGCAGTTGGGTCCACAACTGAATGATGTTTGAGAAGTATAATACGTTGCATAAAAATTGTAGAATCCGGTAAAGGTACAATATTAATAACAGCAAAAAGCGTTAGCTACATCACAGTAAACTGCTAAAACTGAGACTAAAAATGCAACGGTGTACAGGAACGATCCTGGCTGAATATAAAGTAAATGGAGAAAATTTCCACCAAACGACGACAAATTTATACGTTTCATATGTCGCTTTTTATACACAATTGGATCTATTATTATCTTCAAATTTTTCGAAATATAATTACGATTTTGTCTACACAGCAAACATATTTACGTCAGTGGTGACATTGTGTTTTCACGTGCAAATTGTTTACGGAGTTTTCAATCAAAAATTTGATTTATACATCCGAAAATTTTCCAGACTATCATAGAAGTTTTAATCTACCGCAGACAATATTTAGACAAACTTCGAAATATTAAAAAAGTCATTTTGTCGCCTATAACAAGTGCAGTACTAACTTGTTTACAAAGTTTTCTTTAATCACAAGATTTCTGGACTGTCATAGAATCTCTGATATTCACATTGCCGACAGTATTTTGACAATGGTGATCAAAAATGTTAGCTGCATGCAATCTAATGTATCAAAAATTATTTTAAATAATTTACCAAATACATAATTTAACTTAAAACAAACAAATACTACATTGCAGGCGTTTTTGGAACCATGTCATTAATGTAACTATAAATATTGAGCTGCCTCCGTCAGCGCAACTGCTGTCAAAATTGGACTTTAGTGAATGTACTTTGAAACAACAAAATGAAAAGCGAAAGTTGAATAGTCAGATCCAGACGCCCAACATTAATCGGTATATATTAGGAAGCCCAATATACTTATTCAGAAACGAAATGGATCGTAATTCCTTTGGACAATCGTTGTTCTGCTGCTCGCTTGAATATAATATCTAATGTGGTCATCAGATCATTCTACCGCAAACATTATGATATATAAGTAATTCTATGATGGTTGTTGCGAAGAACGTGACATTTCGGATTGTTTAAATTTTTGAGCATTTTATTTTGACATTTCGATATTCTTTGCAAATAGCTTCAAAAAATTATTTAATGCTTGGTAGCTGTGGAATAAAACAATCGGTTGCTTGGAGCCTCAGTTTTGTGCTTGCAACTTCTGTTTCTGTTTTTTCATCTAGTTATAGTTTAAAGTTCTCGGCTTGCTTGAGCATTGCTGTCATGCCGAAAACATAGGTTTGCGAGATTTGGACGCATATCAATTACATGGCCGACAACTTTTGAGCTTATTACTAACTGTAGTTTGGACTAATTCACTTGCTGATATTTGGTGCACTATATATTGCTTACATGCTGAAAACATGGGTTTACAAGATTTGAACAAGACACGCAAAACAATTTTTATCATTAGCATCGGTTGTTGGGATATCGTCTGATATTAGCTGATATTTACTGCATTATGCATTGCTCACATGCCGAAAACTACATAGGTTTGGAAGATTTGGGCGTATATCAATTACACGGTCGACAATTTTTGTTATTACTAACGGTAGTTTGGACTTCGTCACTTGCTGATATTTGGTGCATTATTATATATTACTGACATATTAAAACATGAGTTTGCAAGATTTAGCCATATACCAATTACACGGCAGACATTTTTTGCTATTATTAATAATGGTAGTTAGGATTTCGTCATGCATCGCGCTAGCTTAGCAAACCAACTTGACCTTACAATAAAACCGTATAAAAGAGATTTGACTGGCCAAGATTTCATTAGTTGTATTGAAAATTTTAACACAGTCTGTGAAGCTAAATTGATCGCGAAGTATTACGATTGAGAGTATTGCCAGCGTACTTAAAAGATAGGGCTAAAGACGTTTATGATCGTCTGCCTGATGCTTCCAAGAGACATTACGATGATGTGGTCCGAGCGGTGAGAAATGGGTTAGCTACCCCCGAATGTTCAATGAACTATGAAGCGGCGTTAGAGCAGCGCAAACAACATGTCGGTGAAAATGTTACAGCATACCTTAAAGTGATTAAGTGCGCGTGTAAAAATATATATTCGGCCGAGAATGATGCGAACTTAGAGCGAAAAATAATTAGTCGATTTTTCAGTGGGCCCCCTTCGCCTGAATTAAAGTCACAAGCATTTCGTGATATGCCTAAATCTTTAAAATAGTCAGTGGATCTGGCCCAACGATTAGATATGCAAAGTATATTGTGCACAGCCACCGTTTCTACGCTTGGAATTGCAACGTCTTCAGCCATTTCAGATAAGAGATTGTAATCAATTACACGTGGCATAGAACTTTTGACCGAAAATCAAAAAGTATTAGCTTCTAAAATAGAGTGCCCTCGCGAGGAACAATGTGGAAACCCAGTTCTTTTCCGCCATGCACCCCAACACAGGATACCGACCAAATAACAATTTGCCGCAAAACCAAGTGATCAACCGAAATCGATTTAATCCATCTGCAGAATTTAACCCAAGGGGAGCCAGGTGTTGTAACTGTGGAAACTTCGGTAACATGGCTATGAGCTGGTTTATTCGTGGTCCGCGATAACCTAATAATAGGAACCAATCAAGACCATGGTTCAATACTACCAGAAATAACTTTCCCCCTCAAACAGTCCACTTCGACAACCAACACGTCCCAACATACCAAATGTTGGTCCAATGGCAGTGAAACCAGCAACACGAAATATGGTTGCCGTTGCTACCATCCCTGAACTTGACTCAACTATAAATGAATCACCCGCACCCAAAAATAATATCGAGCTCGTGGAACTAAAGCGGGAAATTGAGATCTTGACTAAACAAAACGCGCTTCTGGTTGAAAAGGCTTATCCGCAGTTCGCTGGAGCCATCACTGTTGTACCAAAAGCAACTGTAAAAACCGTTGATAAGGAAACGCAAACAGTAATTCCAGGGAATAACACTGAAAGAAAAATTGAAAAAACGCCTTTAAAACGGACCAAAACGGGATGGTCGACCCCTAAATATATCATGTTTGCAATGATGCTGTTTTGTACAATAACTATACTTGCTAATACCGCAATTGTTCGTACTTTAAATAAGTTACACCCGCACTTGTTCCCTTCATTTAGAGTTGGGTTTGTCCCAGAAGTGTCGTTACTGCATCCGATTCAGTACGTCCCAATACCAGTAGTTCACACTAAACACGAAAAACATGAGCAATGCAAAACTATGTTAAAAAATACATTCAACATAGATAATAACTCAAAAGATTGTAACTGCACTGGTCATAAATTTATGTATAGTGAAACCCAAAAAGTACTTCATCAGTTAAACAATAATATCGATGGATCCGTAGATCCAGAAGTCTACGAAGCCCTATTTCAGGCTATTTGCACAGATAAACCTTTTACATGCTGGTTTAATCAACATCCTAGGGAGAAACGATTCGTTGGCATGGCTATTGCAGGCGCAATGTCTGTGTTAGGACTTGGCGTTGGCATTGCCAATACAGTTAAGATGTCAGGCTTGGGCCTAAGGTTATCGCGCTTCAAAAGGCTATTCTTTGATTGGAACAACATGTAAACGAGGAAGCTGAACAAATTAAACACATATCAATTAATTGAGACCGTATGTATGCAGTAACACATGACATCGTATGATACATGAAACAAGGAACTGTATCTATTGAATGTACATTGAGTCAGTATATTGTATATACACGTTTTATGTCTCAAACTAACTTATTTATAAATGACGTGAGATATTTAATTAACGCGGCGGTCACGGCTAGTCATGACGGAATGCTGTCGGCCGATATTTTCAGCGCAGCTCAAATACGATTATTAGTTCAGAGGGAATATTCCTTAGCCGATACAGTATACGCACATGACGCAGAATTATTTAATCATTTCGTCACCGTTAATCTGGTGAGATGGATATTATGAATACGCGTTTTGGTTATATACTTGAAATTCCTACGATAAGAGTGAAGAGTATTTTGCCTTTTATACGAGTTGTAAATGTAGGGTTTAACGAACCTAGTTCAAACACTACTGTTCCCTTGTCATTGCTTAATTTCATTACATATGATACAACGCTAAATAAGGGATATTTACATGAAGTAATCTCGGAGCATTGTCGCAGGCGCATAGGACATTCGTACTGCGCCCGCGAATTCTTGCCGACAAGTAAGTGACACACGCCTTTAGGACTTGCGCAACTTTACAGTTACAAATAAGTCATGCGCGTTCGATATTAAACAGTATTACCCAGAAACCATAATTGCGAGCACGCGTGTAGGCATTTTAGTCCGCACATCTCAGGAATATATACAGGTCAACCTGTTCAACCTGGTGGACACGTTACCTAGGCGGAGAAGATTACAGTACCAGAGCATGGAGAAATATTTTTTGCACATTCTGATTTTTCTATGATTATCGTTGGTGATCAAGTTTGAACCTTGAGTTTAAGACCTGCTCAAGATTTTGAGGCACTGGTACAAAAGTCGAAAATTTTCAGCTCTTCTATTTTTCAACTTTTCTGATATAGCCCCTACTACGTAGAGTAAATTAAATAACGACAAATATCATGCTGCACTTACGCAGGAACGATAAAAACCGTGAGTTATCACTTTTTATGCCTGAGAAACCGGAACGCAACTTCCATCAGATATAATTTAATATTAATTGTAGTCACATTGATTTTACTTATCGTTTGTGTGCAATACGATTTTCGCAAGAAACTGAAACAATTATGTTGTCGATGTTGCAAATGCAATTTTCAAAACCAAAAGAGCAATGATATTGAATTGTAAAAAAAATTCGGCGTCCTCTTCTACTGAGCAGGCATTTAGCAGCAAACTCAATAAGTCTCACTGATCCAATAATTTTAAGGGCACGTCCACCAATCGTTGAGAGTTAATATAAGCAAAAAATAATACAGGGAATAAACCCTATAAAAATGAACAAAAAATATTTTTTGAGTGTTATATGATATTCTACTATTTACGATAAAGCTCACGTGAGCGCTTTTGTGATATCTTTACAACTGTTTGCTAAACACACGTCATAAGGTTTAACGATACTTGTGCGAGCTATTTTGAGATATTTTCATCGTCAAGAATTTGTTGTAATTTAATAATTAATAATAATTTTGACGAAATTTTCCTATTACAAGTCTCGAATTGAGTTCTTTGGGAAATGATCTATTGTCATGCCTAACGCTTAGATGTAGCTCATGTAAGAAATTTTGCGAATTTTCATAATATATATTTGTAGTTTTAAATAAAGACATTCAGGGAAGCGAACAAACACAGTGACTTGTTTATTAAAGTCTATATCAGGCTGCGCCACATTTTTGAAGGATTAACCCGCAGCTATAACCTAAATTTACATTGACTGTCTCCAGTAATGGAAAATATAAGGTGGGAAGGATGGAACAAGATGCACGCGTAGCGACGCCCCTGCGCTTTGCATTAAACGCATTAGATGCTAAGATTATTTTAACTAGAGTTTTGTGATTCGACAAGATGTCCTTCGGACGTTACATTCTATAACAATACCGCCTATGTGATCCTATGATGCTTTGACATTTTACTTTACGTATGCACACAATGCTTGTAGCAAAGTTTGCTTGTAATAATACATACTTATATATGTTCTTCATATATATATTTTACAAATACTGAAAAAAACGCAAAAGTGCTCACATGAGCGATAAAATTGTTGTTTTGGCTATCGATTGTTTGCGTGTCAATGATCAATTTTAAATCAGCACACAAAGTAGCATTATAATAAAAATAATACATTGTGAAATTCGGCGAATTACATTGCGGCGGTTTCTTTGCTCATGCGCTGGGTTTTGACTATGTTCTGTGGAACTATACACTAAGAACTATTTCAAGCAAATAGTTCTTGCTTATAAAAATATATGTTGTTTTCGATTGTTTATTGAATTTTGTTGCATATCACATATGGCTGCCTTGGATAGACTTTGTTTGTACCAGGGTGGAATAAGTCAAAACATTTTGCTATTAATAGCCTAGTAGTTCTCGGAATCCAAATATTACTTAAATTTCAAAATCCTTTTGGGAATGACATTTTAGTTAGTTTAAGCTTAGGTATTTAAGTCAGTACTCGGTCTGCTCCAGGCCTCACTTCAGTTCTACTGTCATAGAGTTCGACAGTTATTGTTCTGCCTCAATTTATTTCGACAGTCAGAGAGTTTGACAGTTGTTGCTTAGCCTCACTTCGGTTGTTCGTTAGTCTTGTTCGTTAGTTATTGAGCGATAGCTTAGACATTTGTTCGTTGGTTGGTTGTTCGCTAGTGCCTTCTTTTGCGGTTTTATATTGTGGTTTGGACTTTGTGGTGGTATTACGAGGTTAATTCTGCTCGCTTGTGGCTTTAAAGCGTTGGGACTAAGCCCATTTGTTTTACGACATAGAGGCATCCCATGACTCGTTTTAGTAAATTTATGTGCACCGTGGCCTAGCTATGTCCCGATAGTCTGCCGTCACTATTAGAGACAATTAATACTCAGCACTGACGATATTTTTTATATTGGTTCACTTACCTAGTTATTGTGGATTAACTGATAGTCCAGTTGATTAACTAGGACAAATAGGATCGTCTTGGCTGACTATTCTCTGTCACTCAGTTTTTTAAGGTGTTGGTGCCTGGATTTAAGAATTTATCTACTTTTGCTTAGAGAATAAATTTCGAACATGCAATCGGTTCGAAGTGTGGTCATGATTAGGTTTTGTGGCAAAGTGTGTCACTTGTAAATAGTTGGGTGCTGGTTCTATCGAATTTAGCCGCATTATAATTGCTCCCGATGTACAAACATAGCTCAGATGGTATGGCGCATCCCTGCGAAATCCAAAGAAAAGAGGTCTGGGTTCTAATCAGTCCTTGCCTAACTTTGCAGTCTGCTGTTTTTAACATATGTATACATATTCCAGCACCTGCCGCTCTGCACAAATAACATATTACATGATATAGGCAAAGGTTGAAACGAACAAAGCATTGGAGAAAAGTGGTCTACCTTCATATTTAAAAAAAAACTTCGGAGTTGAAATGCATTATGTTTCATATGTGCTATAGACCATATAACTTTAACACGTACTAGCTGTTATCGTAGAACCTTACTTGTTAACACTTCAAGCGTCATACTTTGTGCGTTCTCAGTTGTTTTCGGTATGTTTAGGGTCAACACGGGTTATAGGGTTACGGCGGTTATAGTGTAGGACACACAAACCCTGTTACAAGTGATTACACTAATGTCGACTCGATGAAACCAAGCTCGTTCCCTTCCACCCTTGGTGGCGAATTACTAGTCTCTAATGTGATATAACTGGCTTCTCCACCGGGTCAGAATTTATGAGCGCGTCTAACCGTGGAACGCCAGGTTCATGAATCGGTTGGATCCCAATTGTGGTATTGGCTGTCTGATCAGGACTGAAAAATATAGGGGAGCACGAGTCAGGTGATTTAGATTTATATTTCTCTACATGTTTGTGGGAATTTTTGTTGAAACTATGATGTGTTTCGTCATCGTCATTTCAAAGACCATATTTGCCAATACCAACCATTATTTCAAGACTATATTTACGACGTATTTCGATAAATATTTAATCGTAGCAGCACTTTTAGGTTTCAAAAAACGTGATCCACCTTTCACCTTCACTTTCCTGGTCTGACTTCTCTATAACAGGACCAAAGTTTTCCTATGTGGGGTTTGGGCTGGGTGCCACTGATCCTGCCCGCGCGGGGATTTTGCTTCAGGACACCTGGGAGAACCTTACCTCCACGTTACTCGGGTTTGTAATTGTTTTTGTCCTGTTTTGTGTGTATTTACAACATGCGTATATATAGCCTTCCAAAAGCGGACATTATTCGATATTAGCCAATTGCTCGAAAGATGTTTTGCTATGCTAGCAGAGTGATTTTTCATACATAGTCAAAATCCGAAGTTGCAGGTGTGAGTTCTCTGAGCCAAGAACGGACGGGTGGGTGCATAGACTCGACGACTTGTTTCGAGTGAGTTGTCGGAGGCGGGGGTCCCCGGACGTTAGGGGTTCACCGCCCTACCCCTATGACAAGAATACGTATGATTATTTTTGTCACACGAATTGTAATATTGAAGAGGTTTTACCAAATCGGACAATTTTTTGAATCTGTGCCGATCATTTTTGACAAATTAAGATTTCGGAATGAAACTCGTACGTGAGGCACACACAACAATTGCATACATAATCGATCCTTTCTCCAAATATGCGTTTAATATTAAACCTTTATCAGTCGGCTGAAGTGAAACATCAAACGCGGTGTCATATATCAAATGTAAAAAAAGATCAGCTTGATAGTGCAACAAGATTCGCGACTTTGACATGTCCAGTCCAGGGCATACACTCTCATAGAGTGGGTTACTCCCTGAGACTCGGAACCCCGGACAATTGTTCTTGGCTCCCCTGATGGCACCAAAGGTTCCCATCCCCGCCTATCGGGTTACCTCCTTTAGAGGTCGAAGACCTTTCTATCGGGGCCCGGCTGCTTCCTGGCACTTCGGGCTTTGGTGTATGGTCTAGAGGGCTATTGTAACTTTTGGGAGCGGAAGGTAAACGAATGCTATGCTATTCTGAATATACTAAGCTTTTAGTCTAAGATAGCTACCTATATCGCCCCTCGCCCAAAGCGGTTTCTTCTAAAGTTAAAATGGGCCGTCCAGAGAATATTATATACCGCCATGATGCTATAGGTTCAGCGACTCCATAACGGCATTATCCGATACGACGTAATACCCTTCAAATATACCGTCAGGCCCATTACAATTTACATTGTTCCATAGTTCGAGTGTTGATGCACAACTTGAGTATTTTGTTTGTTTAATGTTGGCTTTTGCGTTGCAATAAATTCTTTGTTTCATTGTTAATAATCTTTGAGCTGCTATATTTATTTGCCGTTTTATCGTACAATAAAATTGGTACAGCCGATCCATATCAAATTTATAGAGATAGAACCAGACGAATATGTGTAGGAACGTGTTCTGAAGCCTATGCTAGCTATCTTCGTATACAGTATTGTAGATACTGTTTGGTTTCAAGTAAAACGTACTTAGTTCTAGCGGTCTTAATACGTAAATGTATAACGTTTCTGCAACAGTAACCACTAGGACCTACACTGACATTAATAGATTTGCTATACTAAAACAATTGTCTCGATATGAGCATTACCCCTTAGTCAGAAGTACGTCAAACCGCATTTACCCCTGTAGGTTCTGCGCCAGCGCGCAAAATTTCAGCGAAAATGGCAAAAATAAAATGAAAAATGGGTAAATTAGGGCGAAATTAGTAAAAAATAGGAAAAATTTATCACAAATTCGCAAAAATCGGGAGAATTTTGAGTTCCTTAAAATTTCAGAAAATTTACCTCCCTCACTGACGACCTTCGCGACCATGTACCCTCCTAAGCCGATGGACCTAAGCCATCTATCACTAATG
Source organism: Trileptium ribeirensis (assembly GCA_030248225.1). Taxonomy (NCBI): domain Eukaryota; kingdom Metazoa; phylum Nematoda; class Enoplea; order Enoplida; family Thoracostomopsidae; genus Trileptium; species Trileptium ribeirensis. The sequence continues at coordinate 10,294 of JASANE010021306.1, forward strand.
CCTAATAGTTGATGGGCATTTGCCTAGCTCTTTTTTCTAAAAGGACAAAACAACTGGCTTTGCTTTGGAAAACTTCCTTTGCCGATAAATATTACCTATAACAGCCTTCGGTATTTAATAAAGGGTTGTACCCCTGAGCAACCATCCGTGTCGCTCGTGAAGAAACTGAGAAGCTACGTGCTCCCTTTCATATATGCTCGAGGTACCAAGTCTTCGGGAAGGTAACCAGGTTCTCGGAGGTGGGATCGGCCATCGGGTTCCGAAGCAGGCAAGCCATTTTACGGGGGAGTGCGGGGCACCTACAGGTTCGGCACCGGTGGCGCTCTCAGTGAGTCGGACCTTTACGCCGCGGTGGGGTGACGTTCGATACCTCAAGCGGGGCAACCCCCTTACGCCGCATATGAGCATGTTGCCGTTTATATGCACTAGGTGCATTGTAGCTGTTCCACACCTAGAAAATCCAGCGCGTACCTCCGCGGAGAAGTTTCTGGCTACGACCTTGTGTTTAATGCTTTGTTTATGAATCCATCAAGTCAACGCGAGGCCGACGTTAGATATAGCGCCCAGTCGTTTGCGTGGAGTTTGTTTCCTTTTCTGTTTCTGATGCAAGCCCATTATTTTTTAATCTAAAAACTCGAATTCTTACCAATAATTTATTTCCTTTTAACGTATATCTATAAAAACACAATACGCTATGCTCTATTCTATAAGAATTGTGTATATAGAGCTACAGTACCCGCGCAACACCAACGCTTTTTGTCATACACATTTTACGTGGAAAATTGAAAAACAAAATGCGACATATATCATAACGTTGTTGAGGTATACAGTATTATCTGGCTGTAAAAGACATGTTACACAGTCATCGCTGACTGTTGAGCCCCCGACCCCCCAACCCACGCCCCCCCCCCCCCCCCCCCCCCGCCCCCCCCCCCCCCCCCCCCCCCCCCCCCCCCCGCGCCTTAAGACAACTATCGAGTCTCGGTAGACTGCTGTATGTGTCAGTTATAATAGCTGCTTTTTAAACGGACATGTCTATAGTCGCTGCTCACTGTTCGGGCATAGCTAGGTCACGGTGCACACAAATTGACTTAAACGAGCCACACTTATCGGTTATTCGTGCAAGCTGCATCTCGATGTTGTATTATTGGGCGATTATTGTGGACAGTCACGCGGCTTGTGAACATTAAGGCGGTACAAAGATTTCGTGTGAAGAAGTAAAGACAGAGACACTGCGGCATGACGATGAGTGTTAAAGAGCATGTGCTCGCTTTTGCGATATATTAACAAAATATTTCTTTTTGTGTTCGGAGATTTTACTGTTTGGTCAGTTTGGTGGATTTTGTGTTGCGGATTTTATACATGCGTATTCTTGCTCATCATTTCGATTAGAGTTGCTTGTTTTGGACCGTAGTATATACTTATACAGTGATTGCTTTTATTGAAAATGCGTTTATTTTTTGCTGATAATAAGTAGAATGGAATTATTTGTGTATACACGCATAGACAGTGATAGCATTATAGCCTATAAGACAGACTGATAGTTGACTTTTAATACTTTGAGATATTGATTTAAGCTGCATGTTGAATTAAAAGGTCAGAGTTCATCGTTTTTTGTAACGACAGCCGGACATTCCTAAAAGTCCAGAGTGTTGAATTAACCATAAAACCCTAGCGTTAGATTGTTCTTCGTTACACCACAGTGGCCAATGAAACGTATTTACAGCATTAAGCACAAAAGCTGTGGGACATGGGGTCCTCTCAGAATTATGTCCGTGGGGACGGCAACCGGTAAGAAATATGTCTGTGGGAAAACGCAATATATGAACTTTTTGTGATAAATCTCTGTTGGTCTCAAATTACAACGACAGTAAACTGCTACATTACTGCGCACGAAAGGCAATGAATGCAGTTGTACGAAAGATAAAGCCACAATGCGTAAAAATTGTGATTACATTAATTCAAAATATGCCTTTTTCCATTATATTCACACATATTCAACTCCACTCAAGATGTTTGCTGATATATTTCACAGGGCACGCATAGCAGAAACAAAAACAAGGAACATTTTTAGTCGTATGAAATATATAATAAATTGAAACATAGCCGTAGTCACCATAAATACTATACATTAATGAACATCATTAATCGGAAAGGAACAGCGACATGTTACATCTGATTATGAATTTCTTGTGCAACTGAAGAATTTGCTCAAGTCTACTTTATCAAACCGCTGCTTGAAAATTTTTAAATTTTTCGCTAGCATCAAAGGTTCTTCATCAATATGTTCGAAATGCAACTGTGAATTACTGGGTTACCAAAACTATTCCTGCATACATTTGTCATAAATTTATGTTTAATTAGCTTTTTACTCTGACCGCGCGTTTGTAGGTAGTTAGAAAAGCAGAAAGTATTAAATTTCACGTCTGAATCTAAGTATTTGAACGTAAGAATTAGGTCTGCTTAATACGACGAAGGTCCATTGGCTTTAAGTGAAGACATAATAAGCTATTTTGATACTATATCACCTTAAAAGGCGAGCAGGATCAAAAAGCAAACGGTCAAAGAAGCGTATTACCTATGTCGGCAACCTGGTATGGTGAGCACACGTGGGGTGAGTATTCAAGAATAGGTCACACGTATGTAATCAAAACAAGAACCATTGCGTCAGTGCGGCATATGAGAAAACAGCTGAATAATATATTAATAACACGGTGTGCCTTTGCCACTATACTACTTATGTGGGACCCAAATTTTATGCCGCTGCTAAAATAGTTTCCAGGGCTGCATCTGAGATGAGAAATGTATCTATATAATAATCGTTCCTTGAGTTGGTTGGACTAAGGTTGGTCTACTTCACAAGTGCACGTATAGCAATAACCAAAAACATAGTACACTTTTAGTCGTACGAAATAACAAATTGATATATGGTGATTAGGCAACATCAAAAATATGCATTAATCGGAAAGACAAGTTACATAAGATTACGAATTTCTGAGGAATTTCCTCAAGTCTACTTTATCAACTGTTCGATTTTCAATAGCATCAATGGTTTTGTTTTAGCATTGCTGGGAAGCCAATTCCAACTGTCAATTACTCAGTTACCAAAACTATTCCTGCATACATTTGTCATAAATTTATGTTTAATTAGCTTTTTACTCTGACCGCGCGTTTGTAGGTAATTAGAAAAGCAGAAAGTATTAAATTTCACGTCTGAATTTAAGTATTTCAACGTAAGAATTAGGTCTTCCTTAATACAACGAAGGTCTATTTGCTCTAAGTAAAGACATAATAAGCTGTTTTGATACTATATCACGTTAAAAGGCGATCCCGATCAAAAAGCCAACGGTCAAAGTAGAATTGTACTCTTTCTAGTTAGGCTATGTCGGACACCTGGTATGGTGACCACACGTGGTGCGAGTATTCAAGAATAGGTCACACGTATGTAATCAAAACAAGAACCATTGCGTCAGTGCGGCATATGAGAAAACAGCTGAATAATATATTAATAACACGGTGTGCCTTTGCCACTATACTACTTATGTGGGACCCAAATTTTATGCCGCTGCTAAAATAGTTTCCAGGGCTGCATCTGAGATGAGAAATGTATCTATATAATAATCGTTCCTTGAGTTGGTTGGACTCAGATTTACTGCTCCATATTTTGGAATTGATATTTTTAGTTGCTGTGAGTAGAGCAGAAAATTTAGTCTAAATCTCTATAGATGCTGAAAAGTGCTATCATCAGGGAATACAGTTTAATACCAACAGCAAAACGTTTTCAAGACACATTATCAACGCAATTAACAATAGCATTTATATAGAGCAAAAAGTGTAAGACCTAAAGCGCTGCCCTGCGGACTACCAGACAGCATGCCATGCTCTTCCGAAAAAGCGTTGCTGACTTTGCATTAGAAATTATTTATAAAACGGTGAATTATTGATGATAGATTCATGTTCTTGTAATAGTTTCAGAGCAGTGTGATAGGGCTAATGTTGCGCGCATAGGATGGGTCACCTTTTTAACCGTCAAAATAACATCAGCGCACCGCCACTTGTCCGGCATCGAATGTTCGAATACGTAGGCTATCGGAACACATGTTGAGTCTGGCAACAGAAATTGGGACAACATATGGAGAGTGACTGTGTTTTGGGTTCAACCGACCAAGAAACAGATGCGCTACCGGCACTGAAAATGAAACCACAGTTAGTGAGCTTAATGACTCCATTGCTGGTTAGCATGGTATGTTGCCATTGTCGTTTGTATAGACTGATGCAAAACTAACGGCAAGCACATTAGTTGGCGTAATATTGCTGTTATCGTCTTTTTCAGAGCACTAACCCTGGATTTTACGTTACAACGAGTGTTAACGTATCTATATAAGTTACTACACTTGCCACTAATCAATATTTTAGCTTCCCGAATTTTCTTGAATCGTCTTATCACTTTGCTCATAAAATGATTAGAGAATATCATATGGCTCCAATAGAAGCCGCGCAAAAATTTGAGCAAAACCCGGCTAACAATTATAAAGTCACAGAAAATAATCACGACATTGTTACATTTTTCGTCTAAAATAATAGATTTGGAACGTTGATCTGACATGGAAAGCCTAAATATTCGATAGTAATCATAAACAATAACACAAATCAGCAATTAATAATCACAAATAAACAATAAATATCAGAGTAACAATTGCTTTCGATTAGTAACTTTAAATAGTTTAATGTAACTCAGAGTTTCAGATAGTGACGTTGACAAACTTCTAATCAAAAAGTATCCCTCAAAACATTACTAATGTCTTATCAATATCGTCCTAAGGCCGAGCTGCATCACCGCGTTATCGATGTACCGAACGGTCCAGCCATATGTTGTGCCCAAAGGTACAGGAAAATTTTAAGAATTTTAGAAAAATTAAAAATATCTTCTACCGTTTTCTATCTATTATCGTCAAAATCAAAATTAAATTGCAGTTTTTTGCTGCGATGGCCTTGCATAAAATATTGTGAGATGGCGTTTTGTCATTACAAATAGCAAATCGTTTGTGCTACGGAGTCTGGAATGAAAAATTGGGTTTAACTACAAACTTTTTAAACTGTTATAGCTGTAAACTGTTAAATTTTCTTCGATGATTGACGACAAAATTTTAATTGTGCTTATGAGCGGAAACAGTAGCAAGTTTTAAAAAAAACTGAGTTATTGTGCCAAAAATGTTCTTAAATTGTATAAGTATTTTGCAAAATATAAACTTCATCTTGGACTACGGATTAGCAGTAATTTGGCAGGTTGAAAGTATTTAATTATAAAAAAAGTTCGAAAAAGTTTGGACTTTTATCAATTAAAAATACTATCACACAACTAATCCACTGCTATGCACTTGGCAATTCAAAACTACAAAGGGAAGAGTTATAATATTTTTGCCGACTATTCAGTATATCGGTCTTATGCATCATTTACCTTAAGATATGTGCAGCAGGGCCGGATTTTGTCACAGTCTGCCGCGGCTCTAAAGCCAGGCTTGGCTAGCCTCGATCAGCCAGTGTGACATTTTTTGGGACGAGCTAGACGCAAAAAATATTGTTAGCTAATAGTAAAGTGAGGCTCATAAATTGTCGCAAGGGTCGGAATCGGCTCTAAAGCAAGAAATATGTGACGACAGTGGTAAATCGCTAAAAATGGAAATTGATGTTAGTTATGGTCATATATTCTTAAAACATCCTTCCAGCTACAATAGCATAATTTTCATGCATGAAGAAGCATGTTTTACATAGCTACTAGTTTGGGTTGTAAAAGGCGCTTAATGAAAAAATTTGAAAATAGCTATATTTACGCATTTATTTTGCCTGAATTTACGCTCTTTGCTTTTAAATACTACTAATCTTGTCTTTTTTGGGCTAGAGCTAAATATTTTCGATGTAACACAATCTACTAAACTGAATGTAATAAACATTTTTTCAATAGCCCGTCAGGACTATCAGACCCTGAGAGATAGCCACCACCGGCCCGTACAAACGCACTAACATAGCTTAGCTGTTTATTTTATTTATGATGGGTCGGATGTGGCTGCGCGTTTTTGTCACGAGTCGGAATTGGCTCTGTGACAGAATACGGCTCTAGGTGCGCACATCTTAAGGTAAATAATACATTAGGCTTCTTAGTGCCATACGTTTACAGATACTAGTTTACAAATCCACATATTGCTTTATGCACCTACTCAGCGTTAGACTAAATTTAAATTCTGAAATATTTTTATTGTTTCTTAACTGTTAACCGCTAGAAAGTTTTAACTACTTTTAAAATGGTTAATTTTAGTTACAAGTTCAGTTTCCGACTGTACGTGATTTGTAGTTTCTAATTAGGCCCGCTTCGTTCATTAACGAGGCAAACTGTCATTTAAGGCTGAAATCTCGACCACCAAGTCCTAACAGTCCCAAGTCAAAAATGTCAAATCTTGATAGGTATTTTCAGTTTCACTATGCTTGATCTTCTGGTTTAGCGATTGCAGGAAATATTTTTAAAAATGTGCCATCAGGATCGTTGAATCGTGTTCTTGACGCTTTCGATTGCTTTGAAAACGCGTGGTTTATCCCGGGAAGCCACTTCCAATGGCAGAGCCCTAGAATAGAAAACCGTAACATGTCATATGAAATTATATGCCAATTTACAAAATCTACACTGATAGCACATGTATGGACACTAGTTTTTACCAAGTTAAATATGAAATTGACGACGTTTGACCTATTAATCACAATCCGTATCGATAAGTCAGGAATATTCCGACTATAAGATTATAGGTTTGAAACGTTAAACTCCGAGTAAAATAAGTGGAAAACTCAGCAATGCCTGCGTTTTAACATTAAAATGTTAAATTATGCTTTCAATCAATACATATTGTATTAAAATCACGTTCATGAACAACTCAGGTCACTTGAGATTACTAAGTACAAATAATACATTATCTAATCTTAGCTTATGTTTATTGAATTATTTTAGTGAATTAGTTTTTACTCGGACTACAAACGCTTCATTGAAAGCAAAATAGCGACAAAATCGAGACTGATGCAATTTCTCGAACTTACCGTTCCTGTGCAATCGGGCATAGAGCTTGTCCCACTTCGCGTTGATGTCCGTGATCCTGGGATCTCTGTTCCAGTCCCTGGGTCGACGCACCAGCAATCGCCGATGCTGCCGTGACACTGAAGGGCTCGGTAGGAGCCGTTTTCATGGCAAGTAGGTACATACGAGCCTGGGGGTGGATGAGACACGTCTCCCATTTGAACCATGATTTTAAGTTGGTGTTTTGGACATGCTGTAAAACAATAGAAAAAACATTATTAACGAGTCATATTTCATCGGGTCAATAAAAATTGCAGTTTTTGTCGCTAGAAGACCCAAAGCAAAAGAGTTAAGACACAGGGTCACTTCACGGCGTCCATCACGTATATAGCTCAATTAGATCAAAAGTCTTTAAAGTCCGTCGGTTTACGTAAATGCTAAAATTCTAAACGCTGCACGGTCTGCGCGGGGAAGGCTTATAAAATATTACTTGGGGGTTCAATTCCTGTGGGATAACATCACTAACCCCTGTTAGATGCTTTTGCGTCGATGTATATAGCACCCTAAAGCCTCTGGAACCTGCGAAGCCTTACAATGCTGGTCTAATCGGAATTAGTGTGTACCACCTGTTCTGCGTGTCACAAAACATATAATAGCGTATCTGATTGTGCTAAATCAAAGCATAAAAAAACAAGTAACGACAGACGAAATTCATTCGGTGAATTGGGTTCGTCGATAGACAACCGTAATCCATTTCCTCTAAAACCAATGAAGAGGTATGATGCAGTCATGCGGGATATCTAGATGATCACGCAAATGTATACAACGTACCGAAGAGCCCATAAAGTCCGTTATAAATGCAGAGAAAGCAATAGATAATAAGCCGCTGAAAGGACATCAAATATTCTTGGTGGACTGTAGGTAAGCAAACCATTTTATTGCCTATATAAAGACTATTGTTGATGCCATTGTACGCATTGCATAAACAAACAACTGAACACAGTCCATATTCTGGGACTCGGGTTCGTCGACCGCAAAGCGCTTCAAATCCCTGAAAGGTATTTTATCAACATGATCAAGTTTAGACTTGAGAATATAAAACTACCGTATTCAGGATAATTTCTAACCATAAACACGTCCGTTCGAAGTTTCTTCCCCTCAATAACATGTTGGAATTTGAAAAATTCATATTTCTGGCAAAAGGTAAATCAATTCTGTTTGTGTTGAATAAACCTGTAATGTATATGGGAGGATCCCAGATAGTGATATTCGTTTGTTCTGTATGCGAACCCTATGTCACGAGATCTGAGGAGCGAAACACTGGTACTCGTATGACTAGATTTGATAAAGAACCTGTAAAAACAAGTTTCTGGCCATTTTAATTCGGAAGATACCATGGGAGCTCTTAGCTTCTGTCGCAATCCATATATCCGAAGATGATTTATGAGTGACAGAGAAACAATAATTTATCACTTTAATTTCCACTAGCTAAACAAAGAACAGATGCAGTTGTATTCATTTTGCTATTCAGTTTATTATTAAGTTTTTCTGTTTGTCTTTCGGCAACAATTGGCTACAGAAAAATATTGGTCCAAATCGTCTTCAGAAAATACTTCCCGAACAAGAATTTACAAGGAAACTTCTGTTTTTATTTAAACAAGTTTCTGTTTACGAAAAGAATCTAGCAACAACTCGTCACAAACTCCAGAATTTTAAACAATTTAATATTTGACAATTATTCCAGCGTCTGGTTCCATATCAGGAACTTTGCGTGGAAAAGTTTTGAAAAAATATTGTAAACCTACGTTTGCTACTCTTTATAGGACACTGGCTCGGACGGACACAATTGCCTTCCCGATTTCGTACGAACCCGGTTTGACACTGACACCCAATAAAGCAAGACTTTATGCACCGGTCTGCCATTGGCACGTCACACGACGGCTCACACACACTTCCACATTCAGTGTACTGCTCATTTCGACCACACGTTGGCTTGTCTGAAATAATTGAATACAGAAGAGAACATCATGAGCAGTGTTTCAGTAAATCTCATTTTTCATACTCTGACATCCGAGCTTTTGACAAGAACATTCTTTTCCGACTTTAACTTGTCTAAAATTGAGCACATTTGAAAACAGCTGTTAGTTTCAGTGTTTCGGCAAATATTTTTCATTTCCTATACTCCGGCATCGTATCTTTCGAAAACGGCATTCTTTTTCAGTGTTTCGAGAAATATCTTTCATTTTCTATACTCTGACATAACATCTTTCGAAAAATGCATTAGTTTGTAGCTTTTGCTTATGTCAGCAGTTTTTGTAAAGTCTCTCTGTGTCTATGTTTATGTGCAACGTCTGCAACATGGACTTGGCTGCAGGTAATATAACATATTATGTCGACTTTATAGACGATGGTGTCAGACAATCTGTCGCTTGCTTTATATTGAAATTCTGCCACTTTTAGTCTTTCCCTTAAATCCAATTTGTGTCTCATAAATGTGGTAAATGCGGTAATTAAGAGTTAAATGCCTGAAAGTAAGCCGTTTCAGAGACTTTCGCCCTGTAAAAACCAATTAGATACTTCTGTATACAAAATAAAAAATGCATCGATATCCACCGGTGGTATCGATCTTAAAACGATACGTCACATAAAAAGCGCAGCGTCGTCAGTAAAACTGGATGTCGTTTAAATCTAATACCCCATAATAGAAGCATCTACTATATATAGCCACTGATAATCCAAACTCACTGTGGGCATTCAGGACGAGAATTTATGGAAAAAATTAGTTACCGTTATCGTCGCATTGACTCGGTGGAACGCATAGACCATTTTTTTCGTTGCGCAGGAAGCCCTTCTTGCAAAAGCATCCTGGAGGGCCACAGGGACTCGCACAAGGTCGCGGATGTGGAGCACTGCAGGTTAATTCGCAGTGATGGCCGCACGTTGTAAACTTTTCGTTTGGATCGCTACACGCCGACGGATTAGCTAAAACAACAGAATTAACAAACAATGTGTTAGTTTGGAAACCCTACGTCACATTATACATTAACTCATATGATTCTTGTGACTTTGTGAGCGCTATTTTGAGCACATAACTACTTTCATAGGACCCAAAATGCACTTTGAGCGAGCTAAAAAATAATATTTGAGAGAAGTGATTAGCCTAATTTTAGGGTATAAGAAAGCTCGTGGTCCCAGGGGGATAACCAGTAATTCGGGGCAGCAGGGGTCATCGACCTGCCACGAGAAGGTGTATAATTATTTACCGTAAATTTCAATCAATGATATTGAATTCATTAAAAGTGTGTTTTGATGTCTATATTCGCCAGACGATAAAGAAGATTAAACTCAGTCAGAGTTAGCCAATAGTAAAAAAAGCGATAACGATTTAGCGATTTATGTATATCATAAAACTTATTCTCGCCGCAATAGAAATAATGTTCAAATATGTCATCCCCATGTTACTATCAATTAATCCATTGTTATCAAATATATCAAAATCAATGTTCAGTTATTAAGTCTTCAGTAGTCTTCGATGTTCAACCTTGGGCACCAGAACGCGACGGGCTGTATGTAGTTCTTTGCGCGTGAAATAAACTGTTTTGCTCGGCGAACTGTTTCGGCTTTTATATAGTCAACAGGTGAAGATGTGATTCGCATAAAAGTCCTAACTAGGTCAAACCAGTTCCTTGAAGTATAGTTTGATGCATTTTTTCGCTGATTGTAGCAAAACCAGTTTTTGATAAAGCTGTCGTTACACCAATGTTGCGAAATAATTATTGTCTTAACAATATTAGACAGCATCATATTATTGCCGCCGTAAAAACTAGTTGGCACTTGGCTTAGCAATTAAATAACAGCTCTGTTCTTGTGCAAATAGAAGCCAGTTTTATTGCAGCAACAATACTTGTATCTTGTGCTATTGACGGCCCTATAATACAAAATAACTTAATGCATCCACACTAGGGTTTTCTGCGATATGGTCGCTGCAATAGCTGACGGTGTGCAGTTTGTGCACACAGTTCCCTGTGAATCATGCATTACCCTATCAGAATGTTTGGTACATGTATGTACTCTTAACAGCACTGTCAAGCTCACTAAAATGCTTAATTATACGTTTTAACAAACCTAAACTGCTGTTTGTCGTGCTTTGGATGCCAGAGAAGGTCATTATCGAAATTTTTGGGTTCATATAAATACATACCTACTTGAGATTTTGCCTACGAAGTCACTACAACGCCCAAGTTATAAAATAGCGACTATTTTAGCCATCCTAAAACAAAAACCAAAGATAAACGTCTTCTATCTTTAAATCTGTGATTCTAGACACTAATCCGGGGAACACCGAAGGCAGAAGAGATATCAACAGGCTGCCACTACATACTAGAATAACCTACTTCGAACTTATCTTGTTGATAAAAATCATTTAATGATCTGCTAGTGTACGGCGATGCTCCACGATCCGTCCAACATATTAGGCCACGACGCATTTAGGTCATATGTGTTCAAGATTCATCGGCTCGGGGGTTGACGATGGCTCCGGTGCCGGTTCACGAGGGTGTGAAGCATGTGTGGGGAGTAAATTTTAGAATTTCTAGGAATCCATAATTTTGTCAAATTTCGCTAATGTTTTTACTATCTTTTTGTAATTTTTTTTCAGTTTTTGCCAAATGATTCGTGGTAATTTTATCTAAATGTAAATCAAAATTGTCCCAAATTCCTAAATTTTTTCCATGCACCGTATGGATGAGCCTCCAGAGGAGGAAAATATGGCTTGATGATTGGAATCGGTTTTCTCAGGCGGTGACAGTCTCCGTCCCCCTGTGTAGACCTATGACATTTAGTTTGGAAGCAACGTAGAAAAATAGAAATATCGAGAATAGAAAATTTTACGGACCTAGATTATATATATCACTCATAACCTAAACTCATTATTGGCATTCGAGACGAGAAATTACATAAAAACTTAGTTACCGTTATCGTCGCATTGACTCGGTGGAACGCATAGACCATTCTTTTCGTTGCGCAGGAAGCCCTTCTTGCAAAAGCATCCTGGAGGGCCACAGGGACTTGCACAAGGCCGTGGATGTGGAGCACTGCAGCTTAATTCGCAATTATGGCCGCACGTAGTAAACTTTTCGTTTTGATCGCTACATGCCAACGGATTAGCTAAAGCAACAGAATTAACAAACCCTAGATTGGAGACCCTAGATGACATCAAGCATTAAGCCTTATGATTAAACAGCAATATTATGGTATTCTATTCAAAAATGTGAACAACTATTCATTAATTCGGAATTATGACCGCACTTTGTAAACATTTCGTTTTGATCGCTACATGTTAACGGATTAGATAAAGCAACAGAATTAACAAACTCTAGATTGGAAACCCTAGATGACATCAAACATTAAGCCTTATGATTAAACAGCAATATTATGGTATTTCTATTCACCTGGGCCCGCCCGGGCGCGCGGGTAAAAAATGTGAACAACTATTCATTAATTCGGAATTATGACCGCACTTTGTAAACATTTCGTTTTGATCGCTACATGTTAACGGATTAGATAAAGCAACAGAATTAACAAACTCTAGATTGGAAACCCTAGATGACATCAAGCATTAAGCCTTATGATTAAACAGCAATATTATGGTATTCTATTCAAAAATGTGAACAACTATTCATTAATTCGGAATTATGACCGCACTTTGTAAACATTTCGTTTTGATCGCTACATGTTAACGGATTAGATAAAGCAACAGAATTAACAAACTCTAGATTGGAAACCCTAGATGACATCAAACATTAAGCCTTATGATTAAACAGCAATATTATGGTATTCTATTCAAAAATGTGAACAACTATTCATTAATTCGGAATTATGACCGCACTTTGTAAACATTTCGTTTTGATCGCTACATGTTAACGGATTAGATAAAGCAACAGAATTAACAAACCCTAGATTGGAAACCCTAGATGACATCAAGCATTAAGCCTTATGATTAAACAGCAATATTATGGTATTCTATTCAAAAATGTGAACAACTATTCATTAATTCGGAATTATGACCGCACTTTGTAAACATTTCGTTTTGATCGCTACATGTTAACGGATTAGATAAAGCAACAGAATTAACAAACTCTAGATTGGAAACCCTAGATGACATCAAACATTAAGCCTTATGATTAAACAGCAATATTATGGTATTCTATTCAAAAATGTGAACAACTATTCATTAATTGGAGGAGAAAAATGCCGGAATTATGACCGCACTTTGTAAACATTTCGTTTTGATCGCTACATGTTAACGGATTAGATAAAGCAACAGATGATTGGAATGGAATCAAGTTAATGGTTAAAGGTATTAAAAAAAAATTAACATTTTGTTTAACCCTACATGTTATCGGGAGCGTCACAGATTGGAAACCGAGATGACATCAAACATTAAGCCTTATGATTAAACAGCAATATTATGGTATTCTATTCAAAATGATTATTCATTATTGAAATTATTTTCTACACTGATCGTTTTGATCATAAATTGGGTGTAGTGTGATTGTGGTGTTACATTAAACATGAGCGAGTCAAATAACATGATGGTTATCAAATGATTTTCTTTGCTTTTCTTGCCCGGGCAGCACAAACTGAGGTTAGTACATTAAACATTAAGCCTTGTAAACAGCAATTTTGGGTGTAAAATGTGAACAACTATTCATTAATTCGGAATTATGACTGTATTTTGTAAAGATTTCGTTTTAATAGCTACATGTTAACGGATTAGATAAAGCAACAGAATTAACAAACTTTAGATTGGAAACCCTAGATGACATCAAGCATTAAGCCTTATGATTAAACAGCAACATGATGGTATTCTATTCAAAATGTGAACAACTATTCATTAATTCGGAATTATGACCGCACTTTGTAAACATTTTGTTTTGATCGCTACATGTTAACGGATTAGATAAAGCAACAGAATTAACAAACTCTAGATTGGAAACCCTAGATAACATCAAACATTAAGCCTTACGATTAAACAGACAATATTATGGTATTCTATTTAAAAATGTGAACAACCATTCATTAATTGGGAATTATGACCGCACTTTGTAAATATTTACCTTAATCGCTACATGTTAACCAATTGGATAAAGAAACAGAATTAACAAACTTTAGATTTGCAAACCTAGATGACATCAAACATTAAGCCTTATGATTAAACTGCAATATTAATGGTATTCTATTCAAAAATGTGAACAATTATTCATTAATTCGGAATTATGACCGCACTTTGTAAACATTTCGTTTTGATCGCTACATGTTAACGGATTAGATAAAGCAACAGAATTAACAAACACTAGATTGGAAACCCTAGATGACATCAAGCATTAAGCCTTAATGATTAAACAGCAATATTATGGGTATTCTATTCGAAAATGTGAACAATGTTATTCATTAATTCAGAATTATGGACCGCACTTTTGTAAACACTTCGCTTCAATCGCTACATGTTAAAGGATCTAGATAAAGCAACAGAATTAACAAACTCTAGAATTGGAATACCTAGATGACATCAAGCATTAAGCCTTATGATTTAACAGCAAGATTATGGCATATTCTATTCAAAATGTGAACAAAATATATATGTAAATGAACCAAGAACAACACAACA
>JASANE010021307.1:0-69901 GCA_030248225.1 Trileptium ribeirensis
GTGTACTTCGTTCAGTTACGTATCTTGAGAATTAAAAAAAGTTTGAAACAGACTACATAATGATGATTCAAAATTTCAGTAGAAAAAGCACACAAGGAGAAACAGTAAGATTTTAAGTTCCGAGTCAGCACCCCATGCATTTCCACAAAGCAAAGATATAGACGGCATGTGTCCAAGCACTCATCGCACCTTACAAACCTCTTTCCTTCTAATCTAAAATCTGGCAAGACTGGTCGGGTAATTGGGTTATGGTATGAGTAAACAATTTGAGTACTAATGGCCGGATGCCCAGTAGTATTACACTTCTCTCAAAATTTATAGTGCTGTTCTCCAATATATATTTTTCATAAACGGTAAGCCCGTCCACTACCTATATGCTGTGGCGTGGCCTTTCGATAAGCAATGTCAAAATTTATAAATGTTTGCGATTTTCGTCTAAGTAAGACCAAGAAATTCGGTGGCATTCTACTATGCATTTAGCGACAAACGCTAAAATGGTTGAACAATTTATTATCTGTTTTTGCGAGTAATAATTGGCCTAGAAGAATGGTCTAGCTGCATTAAATCTTCTGCAATATAGATCGATTCAATGAATAGTTAAGAGACAAAATATATATAATTTTTGATTTAAAATATAGAGTTTGGCTGAGCAATTCAGTTATAAAGGGCTGAACCACTATTAAGTCAACAACAACTGCATGCATATTTAAACATAGCACACGTAATGTACCATAAACATTTTTTAAATGAAGCAACCAATTCCAATTTATACTTGTAACAGCTAAATTACATTAAATTTCACGAAACCCCAGGACTTTCTCTGTCGGAGACGTTGCTTATTTATTATGCATGCTTTCTATTTAATGATGCGTGTGCTATTTACCATTTAAATTGTAAAAATTGATCCCAAGTTGTAAATAACCGCAACTGAGCAGTCAATGTGTTGGTGCAAAATGTGGGATTTTGACAACGTTGTGGTCTCATAAAGGCTTATTCGGCTTATATCATTACTACAGGTTACTTGGTTATTCATGTGCCTTGGAAAAATATGTTTCCGGACCTGGGTTTTCGTTAACATTTTAATCCGAGCTGATTTTGGCCTGAACCCCTGCTTGCAAACAAAAAAGCCACAAGCAAATACCTTTCATGTATGTGCCAATCTACGATCAAATTCAATGGTAAAAAATTTAGGAAATTCCACCAATCCGTTGTCGACAGGGTTTTTTGTTTTTTTAAAATAGCCAATTGGCTAAAACCACAAAAAATTTTTTAGACTATCCAAAAATCTTTTAGCCAAATTCCCAGAACTCGCGTATGTCATATCAGGACAATTTTACACTGGAAACATTTTAGAACGGTTGTAGTGCTATGGTGCCAAGTGCCAGAAAAAGATAAGAATATACACTATATAAATGTATAACCAATGGTTCGTTTTGATTTGATCATGTTTATTAAACATAAACTCAGTATACTTAGTATTACACTAGCATACGAGCTGAGATAATTTCATGTTTTATTTGCATCATGGAAATTTTTGAAAAGTAGTTGATGGATGTAACAAGCCTTTGCTTATCAATTTTTTAAGTTTGCGCAAATTTTTTTAACCAATTTGGCCTAAAGGGCCTAAATATTTTTAGCGAATAATAGAACAACATTTTAGCCATTGCTAAACAAATTGGCTAAAAAATAAACAGTGGTTGTCGAGGTATAAGAGTTGCGATAAACATTGATTTTTATTACTGTATATGGCAGCTAGGCAGCAATATAACCTATCTTAGGATAAATTTATTAAGTAATAAATTAATAACTACATTTTGTTAAATCTCTGCTGTTTGGTAACTGTTATCTGTGAGTGAAAAATGGCCATTTTCAAGACATACGCTGCTAGCGAGACAAGGATGAACTCAAATCGCTAAAGCACTAAAATTTATGGTCTGAAACAAACAATTAGGGATGCAGGAATGCATATCAAAACCCATCAACACCCAACCTACACTACAACACAAAAAGCTTCCAGATCTTATATATATCAAATTGCAAAATTACCGAGAAACGGACATTCCTAGCATCTTCAGGTGGTCTATCCCCCGTCAAAATAAAACACTACAGTGGTGATAAGCGGTTTATAAATGTATTTTAACATGCCAGTGTATGTATTTATATGGATATAGTATCTGTTCGAATATCCGTATCGTCATCGACTACATATATTTTTCAATGTCGGCTAGGCCCTATACATTAGTTTTATCGAAAGATACAATCATTGCAATTTCTCACAAAACAGCCGTTTTCGCACTTGAGAAAAAGTTAATACTAAAAAAATTTAAATATTTCGTGTTTCTTGCCCGTTACAGTATAACGATGTGTTTATTGCGTTATTTAAACAGCCAAAACCTTGGTTTCGTTGCTTTAACTCTACTTTGGATATATTGTTGGCTCTCTGGGTCGCATCATTTTGCCACCGAAAATAGTCGAATTTAAGCGTTCTTCAATTTAGTTCTAGCTTAAAAGCTTATGAGCCAGCTGTTTTCAGGCTTTCTTAAATACGAATGAAAACAGCCCTGCATTTCAGTGGTAAGTACTGAACACTGCAAGTGTTTTATGGACAGGTGAAAAAACTAATTGACGGAATTCCAAAATTAGGAATATAAAAGTGAAAAAAAAAGAATCATCAAAAAGGCTACTAATAAACACCATAACTAACGCTCACTGTCTTGTATAATATCCGAAGGCTTGTGTAGCTTTCCCCCAAAGGAAAACGGTCATTAGTGTGGGATAACAGAAAACGAACCGCGAAATGGTGAAAAAATTAAACATGAAACCAGACCCAACTAGAATGAGTAATTTCATTTAATATATAGATGTAGTTCAAGACTGCAATAGCAACAATTTATGGAATGATATTTGATTAACCTTAAATATATAACAATTTAGTAATTTTAGTCACGATACGCAAAATCACTTACTGGCCGCGAAAATGTTGGATTATATAAAATTGAAACGTTTCTTTATCTAAAAATAAGTTTGTCAGAAGTATCTTACTGTAATAAGAACCATATTGGTAAACATTAACTGAAAACAAAAAAATAAAAGGTATTGTGAGATAGAAAAAGAAGCGTTAAGAAGAAAAATGTAGATTAGGAAGGAAAAATGAACAAGTAAAAACAGTTGAAAGATAAAGAAGACAGGAGAGAATGATAGACCACAATTCTTGGACTACATTGACACAAAAATAATTAGAAATAACAGTAATCAAAGTAGGACCGCATAAGCCCATAACTTAATTCTGCTGAAAGGTGGCGGTCATTCAAATACTGCTATTGTGTTCGCCCGAATAATGCAAGGCCTGAACACATCCATTTTCCTACTTGTGTTTTTATGCGTAAAATGTCAACATACACTGTAGGTAAGTTCTTTCTTCGCTATTTCCGGATCAATACATGCACTACATTGACAAGTGAAGTTGTACTGGACACGAAGCGCTTCGCGTCTATCGGCACTTGACATTCGACCGACGTGTGGACCTGGAATCAATAACATATAGTTCAAACCAATTACTTCTGGAAATCTGGAATTTTCCAATCCAGCTCACCTAGGCACTAACGCAACAGTCAAAATTCTGTATGTTTGACTGCAAGGCTGTAAAATGGTTTATAAATCACGACTACCGACGCAACCATAATTAAGGTTTATAACAAATTATGATTGTTTTTACGCCAACAAATTTAACCCTCAGAATGCAATTCTGTGTCCAATTCTATCTCAATCGTGCGTGTTCTACCCAGTGAATTAAAAAAATCCCGGCATCACTAATCCAAGTATAACCCAAAATTTTGTATTGCAGCTAGTCTGAAACAGAGGAAACCCAAAATCTCAGGGGCCCGTTACAGTCCCAATTTGGAGAGCTGTGCCGCTCCAATCTGAAATATATAAAACAGCAACGACCTTAAACATAAAAAGATTGATAGCCGAAAAAATAGCGCAACCGGTTTAAAACAACTTAAAAATCACATTACCGGTGTCGTATAATTCCCAATGTTGGTAGCTATAATTTTTGTCCGTATCGCCTGGTCCATACTATTTCTCCTTGGTTTCCTTTCACTGCTAGCATATATGAAAAAATGGCATCGAAAGCCAATAAAATTAATCGAATGAAAGTGACTTTCTTTCTTACCATAGCAAATGTTAATTTCTTCTCCGGGTCTAAGCGGACGGATGGCTCGAAGAATTAAGCTATTACCATTGAAGCTAAAACAGAAATATGATTCCGCCGTTTATGAAGTAGCTTGACTCGTCTAATTAGTACCAGGCTATTGTAAATTTATTATGACTTGTTTTTAGAAAATAATACCTAAGTGAAAAACCTCACTCATTCATATTAATATTAAGTTAGTAAATGCCCATAGTAATAGGTTTCCGTTAATCGTTAACATTTATTCCCTATAAGTTAGGGAATAACCGGAACCGAAACCAGCGACCGGAACCGTCCATTCAAACCGGATCCGGAACCCGGTCATCGAAACTTACATAACAAAACAGATGAAGGAAGAAATGAAGATACAGTGGATTTAAAATGTATTAAAAATTGCTTTTGCATTAAACTTAATGCATTACGATGGCACTATTGCTTTTCTGAAACTCTAAAGAGACTGAGGAAGCTAATGTTTATTTGTCGATCAATATGTCGGTTTTTGAACACCCAGAGCAAAAAATGAATGCCTTCCACTATACACCCTTGTGTATATTGCGTCAAAATGTGCTTATAACGCATGGAGTGTAGAATAAACTCTTTCGCCCTGTCTCCAGTCCCCTCCCTTTACTACACATAAGTTTGTTAATATGTTGTTTTATAGGAAACTTGAAATTATTGGTTTCTATGGTTCTAAGAGAAAATAATAGAAGGTAATTTTCTAATCAGTAGTCAGAGACACTCCTTAGGCTAGCGTTGGGCAACCAGTGCACGTTATTTAGATGACAATGATGATAAATTTCTAATCAGAATGCTATAAATAAGACAAACTGTGATACTGCTCGCTTAGTTTCAATAAATACAGTTCACTGTTAAGAATGCAGTTTCTAGCTGCGTTGGACAACGTTACCTTACTTCAATGTAGACTGATTTACAAAGTTTACAATCGCACTGGCTGCTGTGTGACTCAATTTATGTTAGACAAGCATACAACTAAGTACTTCTACGTAATGCATACTCTGTTACCGAGTTGGAATGGTTTAATTCTAACATACCCGATAGACTTCTGAATGTGTAAAATAGCTGCTACAAGCATCAACCTGACTTAGTTTTCTTAACAAACTCCTGCCAGTTAAGATATAAAATTCCTACTGAAATTATGTGCCCTATATCCACGTTGCTGAGTTAATAAGTACATTAATGTACATCTTTTTTTTTGCTTGGTTGTATTCGAACTTGATCATTGTAGATATGTTACATTATGTTTGGACCACAGATGAAGCAAAAATGTGGAAAATGTTCAAACAAAATTTTTAAACCGAAATTTCGGTTCCGGTATGGTGTTTGCCCTTTGCCGGAACCGCAACCAGATCACGATTTTCGCCGGAACCGGAATTCCGGGTACTCCCTGCTATAAGTATGAAGAAGGCATATGTGTCCTAGGTCAGTCCACCGAAGGGTGGTAAATAGACCCGGGAGGTAAATATTTGCAATAACTGTCAAATCTTTTAGCTACTACTACCCAATTTTATAGAACTTCAGTATTACTGCAGCAAATACGTACGTATATCTCATCAGAGACTAGGCTTGTTTTCCAAATTTTAGTACATGGTGAATATTAATTTGCTCATTCATGCTAAAATTTTCTTCGCGCCTTCAGTTCGATAGCTGTGTATACGATTCGGTGTACAATAGTGGAGAGTAATATAGTTGAGGAGGTTCCGAACATTAGGGTAACTCCCATACCCCCATATAGATACCTACGGACTAAGGTAAATTAGGTAAACTAGCAGAATGCGGCCACAATATTTGAAAAGCTGGAACGCATGAACTGCACAAGATTACTAATTATGGGACCCGTTTATCTGAAACCCCATGAAAACTACAAGGCAGGGTATATTTTGGTGCAAACTTCAAGCAGCAATTAGAAGATAACATGGCTGTCCCGGAAGTGGTTGGTTTAGATCATAACTCTTGCGTTTTAAGATAACTGTTGAAAATTTCTGTGGTTCTGGAAAAGAGGACTCCGCGTGTTAACACCTATTTTACAGTCAAATTCTGAAAAAGAACGTTCCTTCTACGTTTTTAAGTACTAAAAGGCTCATTTTGTTAAAGAAAATGACACAGTTATTTAATGTGCAATTTACTGATTACTAGAATTACGGGTATAAATGCTGGGCTCTTCAAATTGGAGACATTCAGGCATTTTCAAGTGTACCCGGTTCCGTGACCCTGCCAAAATTTTGGACTCCCCCGGTTCATCGCCTCTTGGCAAATTTTTTTGTTTCCACTCGGTAAAAACAATCCCAAAGTGCATAAAACTTGTACTAAAATTATGCCGTGAAGCAAAAAATTTCGAAAAGCTTTTAGAAATTTGCTTCAAAACCGCTATTTCTCCAAATGAAAAGAATTTTAGCGTGCTTCTGAAAGAGTTTTAACAGTTTTTCTCATGGCAAAACGCCCCCTGGCAAGTCTTTTTCGCCCACAAGAGGACCTGGACCCAAATATTTTTAAGTGGACCCAAAATATTTTTGTTGGACCCAGAGCAGTTTCGGCTTCGGAGACATAGGGTCTGCTAAAACGAAACCGACACGTAATAACGAATTCAAACAAAATTATAGAAGCAGTACAAGACAAGATAACGAATATCGAAGATCGACTCGACGACACTGAGGAAACGACTACTAAGAAGCTTGACTTCATCCACAGAGAAGCCAACAAGCTACATCCAAAAACATCAAATTTACAATGTCGAGGTATTCAGTCATCACTATTTTCTACCATTAATATATTATATGTAAGGTCTTCATCCCAGATTGTTGACCCTTATATTCTGTCACTACCAGTTTAGTGACTCCTGGCATCGCTTTCTGCGTTGCCCTTATTATTGTCAAGCTCCTAGGAGTTCGACACCCGGTGCAATCACCTCGGTGGCTGTACCTATCTGCACCCAACATCCTTGTGACATTGGCTAAGACTTCCATTCTGGTTGTCGTATTTTTTATTATTTTTATATTTTTCGTTGTTATTATTTCCTTTTATTCATTCATGCATACACCCTTTGCAGTATACAATTATCTATAGATTTTATAAGTTCGATACTTCAGTCTATTCAACACAATTTCCAATTACCTTATCTTAATGAATTGTTTTTATTTTAATATTTTCCTTTGTTGTTATTATCTCCTTTTATTCATTCATACATACACCCTTCGCAGTATACAATAATTACCTAAGGATTTTATAGGTTCGATACTTCAGTCTATTTAACACAATTTCCAAATGCCTTCCTTATCTTAATGAACCGGACATGGTGATAGCCTCCAGGTATAGAAGACCAATATTAGCGTTCTGATTGAGGAGATGAGTGTGAATAACTTTAAATTTTTACAATTTGTGCCCATCAACCTGTAACTGATATCCCCAACCACTGACTATTTTTTCAATACACTGTTCATGCCAGTATCGGACTTGTGTTTCTCAACACACTTCTGATATAACATGACAGTATGGTCAGAAAATTGCACGCATGCTGGTCATCGCTTTAATGCATAACGGCATCCGCCAATTTCTATATACTACGCTAACATTTCACTACGAGCTCATAATTCCTGTCTATTTTGATGTTTGAACACATAATCACGTACAATTTTCAATATTTTTCCCACTAAGCCAAATATTTCACTACAAGCTTCTATTACCGGTTGTTTGCTCGTCCAGTTCACAGTACACGTAGACAGCATAACATTTTATAACATTTACACACAGTGAGTACGTACACAATCCATTATAGTAGTTCGATTCTGGTTAAAATATTATACTTCGTACACTTGAAACTTAAATCTGATTACTTCTTCTCCTTCTCCACAGAAGAATAATATTACAGACTGGCACTAGCATACTCTCCAGTTTCACTAAATAATTCATGTACGATACCTGAATCACGACTGTAAACTGTATCCATAAAATAAAATTATAACGTCTAATAACATAATTTCGTTTCAACTGATGGAGGAGGATATGGGGCTAAAACACGTCAACTATGCAACAAGAGTAGTTGTATTATTCTCAGGTATTATTCCTGTCGAGGAGCTCGATACTTCTATCGGTAGTTTTCATACATTTTAGCTCTGTATGTTCAACCGTACAACAATTTTCACCAATAGATAACTCGGAATTTAACGGTTTCAACGATTCCACCAACGATGTTACTACCAAAGACACTAACTCCAATACTATTACAGATAATCTCTTAAGTGTCAGTATCACAGACATATTCTTTGGTTTCCTTATTAATATATTACGATAGTAGACACTGGACACCTCACTAATAAATTCTATTACAAGTGCAGGCTTTCAGCCGTTTGTGGTTACATTTGTATATAGTTGTTTGATGCTGCTTTCACGGATGACCCTCATCCTTTATCCTGACTTGAGAATTACAATTTATATATTTGTAATTATGTAATAATGTCAAATTGCGTTTCGTAATTACGTTTCTTTGTTGTGTAAAATTGTTGTACGGTTGAACATACAGAGCTAAAATGTATGAAAACTACCGATAGAAGTATCGAGCTCCTCGACAGGAATAATACCTGAGAATAATACAACTACTCTTGTTGCATAGTTGACGTGTTTTAGCCCCATATCCTCCTCCATCAGTTGAAACGAAATTATGTTATTAGACGTTATAATTTTACTTTATGGATACAGTTTACAGTCGTGATTCAGGTATCGTACATGAAAAATTTAGTGAAATTGGAGAGTATGCTAGTGCCAGTCTGTAATATTATTCATCTGAGGAAGGAGAAGAAGTAATCAGATTTAAGTTTCAAGTGTTCGAAGTATAATATTTTAACCAAGGAATCGAACTACTATAATGGATTGTGTACGTACTCACTGTGTGTAAATGTTATAAAATGTTATGCTGTCTACGTGTACTGTGAACTGGACGAGCAAACAACCGGTAATAGAAGCTTGTAGTGAAATATTTGGCTTAGTGGGAAAAATATTGAAAATTGTACGTGATTATGTGTTCAAACATCAAAATAGACAGGAATTACTTAGCTCTTAGTGAAATGTTAGCGTAGTATATAGAAATTGGCGAATGCCGTTATGCATTAAAGCGATGACCAGCATGCGTAATTTTCTGACCATACTGTCATGTTATATCAGAAGTGTGTTGACAAACACAAATCCGATACTGGCATGAACAGTGTATTGAAAAAATAGTCAGTGGTTGGGAATATCAGTTTCAGGTTGATGGGCACAAATTGTAAAAATTTAAAGTTATTCACACTCATCTCCTCAATCAGAACCTAATATCGGTCTTCTATACCTGGAGGCTATCACCATGTTTTACCGGATTCATTAAGATAAGGAAGGACCATTTGGAAATTGTGTTAAATAGACCTGAGTATTGAACCTAGAAAATCCTTAGGTAATTATTCTATCCTACTGAAAGGGTGATGTTATCAATAGAATAAAGGAAGAGAATAACAACAAAGGAAAATATTAAAATAAAAACAATTTGGTACTAAGATAAGGTAATTGGAAATTGTGTTGAATAGACTGAAGTATCGAACTTATGAATCTATAGATAATTGTATACTGCAAAGGGTGTATGCATGAATGAATAAAAGGAAATAATAACAACGAAAAATATTAAAAATAATAAAAAATACGACAACCAGAATGGAAGTCTTAGCCAATGTCACAAGGATGTTGGGTGCAGATAGGTACAGCCACCGAGGTGATTGCACACGGTATTGGAGCCAACTCCTAGGAGCTTGACAATAATAAGGGCAACGCAGAAAGCGATGCCAGGAGTCACTAAACTGGTAGTGACAGAATATAAGGGTCAACAATCTGGGATGAAGACCTTACATATAATATAGTAATGGTAGAAAAGATAGTGATGACTGAATACCTCAACATTGTAAATTTGATGTTTTTGGATGTAGCTTGTTGGCTTC
Source organism: Trileptium ribeirensis (assembly GCA_030248225.1). Lineage (NCBI taxonomy): Eukaryota > Metazoa > Nematoda > Enoplea > Enoplida > Thoracostomopsidae > Trileptium > Trileptium ribeirensis. The sequence goes on from JASANE010021307.1 coordinate 10,165, forward strand.
TCTGTGGATGAAGTCAAGCTTCTTAGTAGTCGTTTCCTCAGTGTCGTCGAGTCGATCTTCGATATTCGTTATCTTGTCTTGTACTGCTTCTATAATTTTGTTTGAATTCGTTATTACGTGTCGGTTTCGTTTTAGCAGACCCTATGTCTCCGAAGCCGAAACTGCTCTGGGTCCAACAAAAATATTTTGGGTCCACTTAAAAATATTTGGGTCCAGGTCCTCTTGTGGACGAAAAAGACTTGCCAGGGGGCGTTTTGCCATGAGAAAAACTGTTAAAACTCTTTCAGAAGCACGCTAAAATTCTTTTCATTTGGAGAAATAGCGGTTTTGAAGCAAATTTCTAAAAGCTTTTCGAAATTTTTTGCTTCACGGCATAATTTTAGTACAAGTTTTATGCACTTTGGGATTGTTTTTACCGAGTGGAAACAAAAAAATTTGCCAAGAGGCGATGAACCGGGGGAGTCCAAAATTTTGGCAGGGTCACGGAACCGGGTACACTTGAAAATGCCTGAATGTCTCCAATTTGAAGAGCCCAGCATTTATACCCGTAATTCTAGTAATCAGTAAATTGCACATTAAATAACTGTGTCATTTTCTTTAACAAAATGAGCCTTTTAGTACTTAAAAACGTAGAAGGAACGTTCTTTTTCAGAATTTGACTGTAAAATAGGTGTTAACACGCGGAGTCCTCTTTTCCAGAACCACAGAAATTTTCAACAGTTATCTTAAAACGCAAGAGTTATGATCTAAACCAACCACTTCCGGGACAGCCATGTTATCTTCTAATTGCTGCTTGAAGTTTGCACCAAAATATACCCTGCCTTGTAGTTTTCATGGGGTTTCAGATAAACGGGTCCCATAATTAGTAATCTTGTGCAGTTCATGCGTTCCAGCTTTTCAAAATATTGTGGCCGCATTCTGCTAGTTTACCTAATTTACCTTAGTCCGTAGGTATCTATATGGGGGTATGGGAGTTACCCTAATGTTCGGAACCTCCTCAACTATATTACTCTCCACTATTGTACACCGAATCGTATACACAGCTATCGAACTGAAGGCGCGAAGAAAATTTTAGCATGAATGAGCAAATTAATATTCACCATGTACTAAAATTTGGAAAACAAGCCTAGTCTCTGATGAGATATACGTACGTATTTGCTGCAGTAATACTGAAGTTCTATAAAATTGGGTAGTAGTAGCTAAAAGATTTGACAGTTATTGCAAATATTTACCTCCCGGGTCTATTTACCACCCTTCGGTGGACTGACCTAGGACACATATGCCTTCTTCATACTTATAGCAGGGAGTACCCGGAATTCCGGTTCCGGCGAAAATCGTGATCTGGTTGCGGTTCCGGCAAAGGGCAAACACCATACCGGAACCGAAATTTCGGTTTAAAAATTTTGTTTGAACATTTTCCACATTTTTGCTTCATCTGTGGTCCAAACATAATGTAACATATCTACAATGATCAAGTTCGAATACAACCAAGCAAAAAAAAAGATGTACATTAATGTACTTATTAACTCAGCAACGTGGATATAGGGCACATAATTTCAGTAGGAATTTTATATCTTAACTGGCAGGAGTTTGTTAAGAAAACTAAGTCAGGTTGATGCTTGTAGCAGCTATTTTACACATTCAGAAGTCTATCGGGTATGTTAGAATTAAACCATTCCAACTCGGTAACAGAGTATGCATTACGTAGAAGTACTTAGTTGTATGCTTGTCTAACATAAATTGAGTCACACAGCAGCCAGTGCGATTGTAAACTTTGTAAATCAGTCTACATTGAAGTAAGGTAACGTTGTCCAACGCAGCTAGAAACTGCATTCTTAACAGTGAACTGTATTTATTGAAACTAAGCGAGCAGTATCACAGTTTGTCTTATTTATAGCATTCTGATTAGAAATTTATCATCATTGTCATCTAAATAACGTGCACTGGTTGCCCAACGCTAGCCTAAGGAGTGTCTCTGACTACTGATTAGAAAATTACCTTCTATTATTTTCTCTTAGAACCATAGAAACCAATAATTTCAAGTTTCCTATAAAACAACATATTAACAAACTTATGTGTAGTAAAGGGAGGGGACTGGAGACAGGGCGAAAGAGTTTATTCTACACTCCATGCGTTATAAGCACATTTTGACGCAATATACACAAGGGTGTATAGTGGAAGGCATTCATTTTTTGCTCTGGGTGTTCAAAAACCGACATATTGATCGACAAATAAACATTAGCTTCCTCAGTCTCTTTAGAGTTTCAGAAAAGCAATAGTGCCGTCGTAATGCATTAAGTTTAATGCAAAAGCAATTTTTAATACATTTTAAATCCACTGTATCTTCATTTCTTCCTTCATCTGTTTTGTTATGTAAGTTTCGATGACCGGGTTCCGGATCCGGTTTGAATGGACGGTTCCGGTCGCTGGTTTCGGTTCCGGTTATTCCCTAACTTATAGGGAATAAATGTTAACGATTAACGGAAACCTATTACTATGGGCATTTACTAACTTAATATTAATATGAATGAGTGAGGTTTTTCACTTAGGTATTATTTTCTAAAAACAAGTCATAATAAATTTACAATAGCCTGGTACTAATTAGACGAGTCAAGCTACTTCATAAACGGCGGAATCATATTTCTGTTTTAGCTTCAATGGTAATAGCTTAATTCTTCGAGCCATCCGTCCGCTTAGACCCGGAGAAGAAATTAACATTTGCTATGGTAAGAAAGAAAGTCACTTTCATTCGATTAATTTTATTGGCTTTCGATGCCATTTTTTCATATATGCTAGCAGTGAAAGGAAACCAAGGAGAAATAGTATGGACCAGGCGATACGGACAAAAATTATAGCTACCAACATTGGGAATTATACGACACCGGTAATGTGATTTTTAAGTTGTTTTAAACCGGTTGCGCTATTTTTTCGGCTATCAATCTTTTTATGTTTAAGGTCGTTGCTGTTTTATATATTTCAGATTGGAGCGGCACAGCTCTCCAAATTGGGACTGTAACGGGCCCCTGAGATTTTGGGTTTCCTCTGTTTCAGACTAGCTGCAATACAAAATTTTGGGTTATACTTGGATTAGTGATGCCGGGATTTTTTAATTCACTGGGTAGAACACGCACGATTGAGATAGAATTGGACACAGAATTGCATTCTGAGGGTTAAATTTGTTGCGTAAAAACAATCATAATTTGTTATAAACCTTAATTATGGTTGCGTCGGTAGTCGTGATTTATAAACCATTTTACAGCCTTGCAGTCAAACATACAGAATTTTGACTGTTGCGTTAGTGCCTAGGTGAGCTGGATTGGAAAATTCCAGATTTCCAGAAGTAATTGGTTTGAACTATATGTTATTGATTCCAGGTCCACACGTCGGTCGAATGTCAAGTGCCGATAGACGCGAAGCGCTTCGTGTCCAGTACAACTTCACTTGTCAATGTAGTGCATGTATTGATCCGGAAATAGCGAAGAAAGAACTTACCTACAGTGTATGTTGACATTTTACGCATAAAAACACAAGTAGGAAAATGGATGTGTTCAGGCCTTGCATTATTCGGGCGAACACAATAGCAGTATTTGAATGACCGCCACCTTTCAGCAGAATTAAGTTATGGGCTTATGCGGTCCTACTTTGATTACTGTTATTTCTAATTATTTTTTGGTCAATGTAGTCCAAGAATTGTGGTCTATCATTCTCTCCTGTCTTCTTTATCTTTCAACTGTTTTTACTTGTTCATTTTTCCTTCCTAATCTAGATTTTTCTTCTTAACGCTTCTTTTTCTATCTCACAATACCTTTTATTTTTTTGTTTTCAGTTAATGTTTACCAATATGGTTCTTATTACAGTAAGATACTTCTGACAAACTTATTTTTAGATAAAGAAACGTTTCAATTTTATATAATCCAACATTTTCGCGGCCAGTAAGTGATTTTGCGTATCGTGACTAAAATTACTAAATTGTTATATATTTAAGGTTAATCAAATATCATTCCATAAATTGTTGCTATTGCAGTCTTGAACTACATCTATATATTAAATGAAATTACTCATTCTAGTTGGGTCTGGTTTCATGTTTAATTTTTTCACCATTTCGCGGTTCGTTTTCTGTTATCCCACACTAATGACCGTTTTCCTTTGGGGGAAAGCTACACAAGCCTTCGGATATTATACAAGACAGTGAGCGTTAGTTATGGTGTTTATTAGTAGCCTTTTTGATGATTCTTTTTTTTTCACTTTTATATTCCTAATTTAGAATTCCGTGAATTAGTTTTTTCACCTGTCCATAAACCTTGCAGTGTTGGATACTTACCACTGAAATGCAGCTGTTTTCATCGTATTAAGAAAGCCTGAAAACAGCTGGCTCATAAGCTTTTAAGCTAGAACTAAATTGAAGAACGCTTAAATTCGACTATTTTCGGTGGCAAAATGATGCGACCCAGAGAGTAACAATATATCCAAAGTAGAGTTAAAGCAACGAAACCAAGGTTTTGGCTGTTTAAATAACGCAATAAGCACATCGTTATACTGTAACGGGCAAGAAACACGAAATATTTAAATTTTTTAGTATTAACTTTTTCTCAAGTGCGAAAACGGCTGTTTTGTGAGAAATTGCAATGATTGTATCTTTCGATAAAACTAATGTATAGGGCCTAGCCGACATTGAAAAATATATGTAGTCGATGACGATACGGATATTCGAACAGATACTATGTGCATATAAATACATACACTGGCATGTTAAAATACATTTATAAACCGCTTATCACCACTGTAGTGTTTTATTTTGACGGGGATTGGCACCTGAAGTGCTAGGAATGTCCGTTTCTCGGTAATTTTGCAATTTGATATATATAAGATCTGGAAGCTTTTTGTGTTGTAGTGTAGGTTGGGTGTTGATGGGTTTTGATATGCATTCCTGCATCCCTAATTGTTTGTTTCAGACGCATAAATTTTAGTGCTTTAGCGATTTGAGTTCATCCTTGTCTCGCTAGCAGCGTATGTCTTGAAAATGGCCATTCACTCGCAGATAACAGTTACCAAACAGCAGAGATTTAACAAAATGTAGTTATTAATTTATTACTTAATAAATTTATCCTAAGATAGGTTATACTGCTGCCTAGCTGCCATATACAGTAATAAAACGCAATGTTTATCGCAACTCTTATACCTCGACAACCACTGTTTATTTTTTAGCCAATTCTTTAGCAATGGCTAAAAATTTGTCTATTATTGGCTAAAAATATTTAGGCCCTTTAGGCCAAATTGGTTAAAAAAATTTGCGCAAACTTAAAAAATTGATAAGCAAAGTTGTTACATCCATCAACTACTTTTCAAAAATTTCCATGATGCAAATAAAACATGAAATTATCTCACTCGTATGCTAGTGTAATACTAAGTATACTGAGTTTATGTTTAATAAACATGAAAAAATGAAAACGAACCATTGATTATACATTTATATAGTGTATATTCCTGTTTCTGGCACTTGGCACCATAGCACTACAACCGTTCTAAAATGTTTCCAGTGTAAAATTGTCCTGATATGACATACGCGAGTTCTGGGAATTTGGCTAAAAGATTTTTGGATAGTCTAAAAAATTTTTTGTGGTTTTAGCCAATTGGCTATTTTAAAAAAACAAAAAACCCTGTCGACAACGGATTGGTGGAATTTCCTAAATTTTTTACCATTGAATTTGATCGTAGATTGGCACATACATGAAAGGTATTTGCTTGTGGCTTTTTTGTTTGCAAGCAGGGGTTCAGGCCAAAATCAGCTCGGATTAAAATGTTAACGATAACCAGGTCCGGAAACATATTTTTCCAAGGCACATGGTATAAACCAAGTAACCTGTAGTAATGATATAAGCCGAATAAGCCTTTATGAGACCACAACGTTGTCAAAACCCCATATTTTGCACCAACACATTGACTGCTCAGTTGCGGTTATTTACAACTTGGGATTGATTGGTACAATTTAAATGGTAAATAGCACACGCATCATTAAATAGAAAGCATGCATAATAAATAAGCAACGTCTCCGACAGAGAAAATCCTGGGGTTTCGTGAAATTTAATGTAATTTAGCTGTTACAAGTATAAATTGGAAATGGTTGCTTCATTTAAAAAATGTTTATGGTACATTACGTGTGCTATGTTTAAATATGCATGCAGTTGTTGTTGACTTAATAGTGGTTCAGCCCTTTATAACTGAATTGCTCAGCCAAACTCTATATTTTAAATCAAAAATTATATATATTTTGTCTCTTAACTATTCATTGAATCGATCTATATTGCAGAAGATTTAATGCAGCTAGACCATTCTTCTAGGCCAATTATTACTCGCGAAAAACAGATAATAAATTGTTCAACCATTTTAGCGTTTGTCGCTAAATGCATAGTAGAATGCCACCGAATTTCTTGGTCTTACTTAGACGAGTATCGCAAACATTTATAAATTTTGACATTGCTAATCCAAAGGCCACGCCACAGCATATAGGTAGTGGACGGGCTTACCGTTGGACTAAATATATTGGAGAACAGCACTATAAATTTTGAGAGAAGTGTAATACTACTGGGCATCCGGCCATTAGTACTCAAATTGTTTACTCATACCATAACCCAATTACCCAACCAGTCTTTCTCAGATTTTAGATTAGAAGGAAAGAGGTTTGTAAGGTGCGATGAGTGCTTGGACACATGCCGTCTATATCTTTGCTTTGTGGAAATGCATGGGCGCCAACTCGGAACTTAAATCTTATGTTTCTCCTTGTGTGTTTTTGCACTGAAATTTGAGTCATCATTATGTAGTCTGTTTCAAACTTTTTCTACTCCTTGCGATATCATTATCGGTATTTTTAATGTTTCATGATATCGATAATCGGCGAAGCCTTGGTAATTTGTGCATTACATTTTTCGATCCGATGTCTTTATCAACGCTTATAACCTAAAAATAGGACCCCCAAAAAATTATCAATCTAGTGTTGTATTATGCATGGCATATAACGAGTGTCTTGTAGGACAACGACTTGAACGAATGTCTTGTAAATTTGAGTACTACTTGCGCAAATTCCAATCGTCGCTTGAAATGCAGGTCACTAATAATAATAATAATGTATGTTTTCATTATATTGATGCATCTACAATAATAAAGTTTATGTTTTCAAATTAATTTATGGAAATAATTACAAACTACAGTTAATATATTTTGCTGCGTTTTATATTCTCCTCAGTCACCACTAATAAAATAAAGTTCAAATTTTAACGCACGAGATATACACTAAGTTAAGAAGGTGCACAGGCACTGTTGCACTCCTGTATCGCTTTCTAGACATGGAATTTTGACTGATTCGATGTTTTTATTTCAGGCCTTCAAATGCCAAGCTTGTAGTGGCGCCGTGATATTAAAGCCATTTCCGTCCGATGAAGGTCAGTGTATCGATTGCCAAAAAGCGCAAGAATGTCTAGCCCCGGTAAGGATAATTTAGCGGATGAGACATGGGCAATGTTTAGTTGATAAAAGATGTCTTATTTAATATGCTGCTAGCTAAACAGATTAGATAATAATTATGATCGCTTCTGTATATGTGTGTCCGTCCGTTTGATAGGTATTGTATTGCGGTCATCGGACTAGTTGTCTTTTACTATTGATGCTTGGCAGTCGTGGCAGGATATTGATTGTTGTCCATTTTCGGAGGAAGTTTGGACATTTGGTCTGTGCTGTTACACAATTGCAGTCAATTTAACATCTATTAATGTTCAGAAGGTTTCATGATTTAGATTACACGTCTATTCTTTTTTTATTGAAGCGGACGATTGACTGAGATTTGTAAAAATCGTTAAAAGAAACACGTTGAAAAAATGTGAGATTTTTTGTCTGTCAATGTCACTCAAAACTTATCTTTGGGAAGGTTGATTTCGATGGATTTTCTGACCGAGCGACGTATCCTTTAGTTGAACGTTATGAGATCTGTTTTCATCGGATCGAAATGCACAAAAATTGGTTTTAAAGGGTTCTTTGTCAAATCTGGCCGTGCGGTACTTGTGTTCCGTTGTCCATATCTCTCGCCAGAGGCGTTATATTGAAAAATGGCGGCTTATATCTACAATACAACGTTTCTGCGCATCTTCGTGGTACCACTCCCAGGGCCGCAGTGGGCACGGCCCGAATATGGGTCGTCGACTTTTTGCCAGAAATTAAATTTTTCACTGTACGATATGTGTTTGCGTGTTTGTTTCTCTAAAAAGAGTGTGTTTACGGCTATCATGCTGAATACAATGGTTTTGTAATCTTGAGTCCAACTTGACTACAGTCATTTTTGTGTGTGTTAGGATGTCATATATTTGCTGGAAGAAAAACTGCTCAAACGACGCTCCAAATACCCAATTTATACCAAGGAATTATTCCTTTTAGTAGTGTCAAGAGTGTTACGGTCAATTAACCCGATTTCCAGAATACGAGTTTAGTTGTTCGGTTATATATTGTTTTCAATACATTTAGAACGGCTTGGATAGGTTTTGCGGTACATCATACAACGGTGTGGTTCTATAAAATTCAGCATGACTGTATCATAAACAGGGCGCAATCATATAGAATGTATTACAGGACATAACAACGTCCACAAAATGTTTTCCGTGAAAACAACTGATGAAGAATATTGTTTTTTATGTCAGCTTTTTTTAACTCTTCCATCCACAAGACATGCATTGCGCGACGCTGATTAATAGTTTCACGATTGTACTAATAACAGCCAAGTGGTTGCAAAAAGTCGCGGCCTGCCCCATGCGCTGCCCTATTTCTCTACTGTGCTCACCAGAAATGAGTGCTATTCATTCGATATTTGCTCGAAGATTGTTCGACGTTCGTTCGAGAAATTCAAAATGTCTTCAAAATATGTGCTAATTGTGTTCGAGACGTGTTCGAAATGTTTGGCGTGCTTTTCGTAGATTGGTTCGAGAACTGTTCGAAGTTTGCTCTAAAAGTATTACAGCGTTGTTCGAGAATAAACTTTGTTCGATTGCTGCTTGATGTTCGTTTATGTGTCATTTATGTCGAGTACTGTGCATTATATAAAAGTCAAAAATGCAAAATCTCTACTGGTTTTGACGATAGTTCACGCTGAATTTATTTCGATTATGTATTTATTCGCTACGCTATAGTAAAACTAATTTAGGAAGTCGACAAAGTGCTTGACAAAGTGATGGATACTTATACAGGTTAGTTTCCGAGTATTTTATTGTGCGAATTACCAATAATGTATAAACTCCTAAAATTAGTATTAGTACTGATTTTAGGAGTTTATACATTATTCGTGAGGTCAATAAATCTAACATGCTGACGCGAGCTATAAAGGCATGATATCCGTTATTGAATGCCCCAAGTGATTTTGGGATGCTGCCGGCAGTGATTCCCCGTTTCGTGGCACTACCAGCCCAAGCTGTGTGTGTTTATTCGTGTGGAATATGGCCAATCGGTCTTCAGAATTGACTGCAAGTTCAAACTTTTACGACTAAGGTTGACATGTTGCAATCGGCTGGTGTAGTTATCGAACACGAAAACGATGCCTCTTCTTTAACGAAGCTACTTCATCGCGTCGTTGCCCTTTTCATCAATATTCTTTGCCAAACGCCTGCAGTATACTTTTTTGCTTCACAGAAGTTACGAAATGAATGGTAATTAACAATAATTGAGGATAATAATACTAATGTCATTTGCGTTCTCGGGTAGTCAGCTACGGGTAAAATAATATTGTGAGCAATTATAGGTAGTCTTTCGATCTTAAATAGGACGTTCTTGTCTTAGGAAGATTTCAGTAGAAGCGCACATTACATTTTTGTACCACTTCTTCGATATCATATTCAGTTTGGCTATATTTTGTGACAAACCTTATTTCTTTTTCTCTTTACTATCCTTCCTGTTTTGAATCATCTGTGCGTAGTGTCGTCGTAGTGCACAGTTGTCCATTTGGTGCGTTCCTACGGTATTGCGCACATTTTTGCCTCGTATTGGTTTCCTTTTAACGATTAAATATTCAGCAGCGTGCCTCTATTATAATTTATATGTCGCACATATCTTATTTTTTCTGTGGCTAAAATATTCATTTATAGCCTAACTCTGTTTTTCTTGCATGGGAGAAAACTCGTTACAAAACCTGTTGATACGGCTATAATTATGATATGTTGATATTTAGTATGATGTTGATTGAGCTTGGTTGAGCTAGCTCGCTTCTGATATTAAAATCAATAAATCAGTCGGTGTTTTGAAATTCTCAGAGCAATTCACAGCAAAATATCCAGTAGCGGACCAATCGCTGAAATTGTTTTCACGTTACAGGTACATCAGCCCAGACTGTAAACTACGCTGTGTCGAAGCTCGAACAGGTGTTATACAAGCATAATAAGAAGATTTCAGCGGCGCGCGATCATGTTGCCAGATTGCTGGCTGAAGCAGGTATGACATTATTGATTCATTCTAGGGTTGGTTGCAGTGGGAATACATTCTTGTGTAAGTAGCTGTACAACGGTATTCAATGCATACGAATTTTGCTTAAAACGTCGCAGTGGGTATCTTAATATATCTCTAGTGTACTGCGCTACATTTTTCCAAGTATAATAAATAGCTGTCACCAGCGCCCGATCATATTGCTTGACTGCGGACTGAAGCTGGTGTGACATTATTTATTCATTGAAAAGGAGCAAGCGGAATTTCCACATTGAGAATTTTTTTGTCCGTTGATGTCCTTCATAACTCATTTTCGGATGATGAATTTCGATAAATCTTTTAGTGCAAGAGTTATATAACGATGTGCCTTTAGTTGAACGCTAACAGTTCCGACCCCATCTTCCGGGTTAAAATAGCAAAAACATGTTTTTAAAGGTTCTTTGCCATATCTGGTTATACGGGTACCAGTGTTTCACAGCCCATATCTCGCAATACAGCCTTCGTATCGTAAAATAGAGACTCGTAGAATCAGATCAGAATCGATACAGAATCAGCTCATCGAGATTTACAACTTTGCTCACAACGACATCTTTGTAGCACCAATTCCTGGCTCGCTGTGTGGGCAGGAATATGTTTCAACGACCCTTTGCCCGAAATAGCATTTTTCAAATTTCTCCGTGCTTGTTTTTACCTTGAAATGAGTTCCTCTATCTTACGATGGTTATTCGCATTAGTATTACATTTTTGTTGTGTATGTAGGTTTACATCGATATTTAGGGGCAACGTATTTTACTTAGAACAGAGCATTGTTTAGCCTGTGACGCTAGTGTATTAGCTGTACAACATATTTCCTCTAAAATATAACTTCAAATTGCTAAATGGAGCTCCAAGTTGTATAAAATGAGAATTTGATATTGGTTTTGGGAAACTTTCTGGAAAGAACAGTCGACAAGCCATTTTCGTGCTATCTGTATAATCTTGGTTTCTCGGAGAGAAAGCACAAATCCCTGACAAGGGACTTAGTGAGTGAGACGAAGAGCAACTATTATCTACCTCCACGTTTATTCTACAGACTAAGACAAATTTCGTTTTCATATTTTTGCAATTGGACATGGCTGCTTAGTGATACTTTTCCGGCGTGTGTTTTCGGTGCCTATAGGTTTTTGGGTCACCCATTCGGGACGTTTTTTATTTTTTCAATATTCTTACAGTAGTGCGTGTACAAATCAGTTGGTTTTGTGATTTTGGTTTTTGAATTTCCTAGGTTGTCACCATGCCTGTTACTTAGATCTCTTCATGCCTAAGATTTCAAAAAAAGTTGACGATATGGGCGTATTGGTTAGTTATGTAGCGCTTTCACAAAATTGGACCAAAATTCTTCATGTTTCACACATACTGTATAAAGTATAGGGTGTTAATTTCAAATTATCTTTTTAGATTTCGGGGCATACCTCGATAACACGGTGAGATATATAAAAAGCTAATCAATCCTTTGGTTATTATATTGTCTTGGTTCGGTGGCCGTATCTATAAGATTGGTGCTGTAGTACCGCTATAACAGATGCGCACCCGGTGTTTTTGGGTCCAAAAATCAGGTTTTTGACCGATTTCTAGACAATAACACGATTTTAGGATCAAAATTCGAAAAATCTAATCATTAGGTTGAGGAGTCTTGTTTGTTCGATGTTTTTACCTATATTCAGATGTATAGCTCTCAAATTCGTGTAGAAGAAGCATTTTGAAAGGTTAAAACCCTATTTTAACAAATGGCGTCATAGTAGCACAAATTTCGCCGTCAGCTACTGATTGATGCCCTTAAATGAAAGTTGGCCGGACATTGGTAATAGACTGACAGATACTATGTAGGTCGGTGAAAACAAAGTTTATTGTTTGGTATAATTTTAGCTCTTCTAGATCCGAAAAACTCAATCCTAAAAATGGTCATATTTCGGTGTCAGCTCATGTTTGATGTTCTTATAGTATATTTGGCTACGCAAATTGGTGCTTACGTGATGGATACTAGATCTGAGGTCAAGTATATTTTTGGACAGCCTAACTATGATTTTGGAGCTTCTAGCTCCTAAAAATACCATAGGTGCCTGGCTGAACAAATTTGTTTAGCATGGGACAACTGTGCTGCACGTGAGTCCGCGTTAGCTGCTTACAGCTGGGTTGTTCTTTTATCAACCTAGTTCACACTCTTAAAAGTGTTGTCCGTGCAAAAGTTTTACGCACACCTGCCTTTATGCGCGTTATTTCCGATAATTAGTCGCGTTGCGTAGGTAGCGGGCTGTGTTTTACTAATAATTGTGACTTTTCTAGCTCCCTAAAATACTATAATCTTCCCTCAAAATGGTCCGATTTATATGACTTCGGCTCCTGATGTCCTAATTTGCCCAAAGCAAGCCAAATTTGATGAGATAACTCTTGGATTTTGGCTGTTGCAGCCTTCAAAAGTAGTAACAATTTTCATTAGTTTTCTGGGAAAAATGATATATACAGTAGGGAAAATGATTTTACGTGCAGGGAAAATGAAACCCCTGAAAAATGTTATTGGGCAAATATAACGTTAGGTGATGCCTGCTGAATTGGATATGTGAAACAGTGTTGTCGGTGAAAAATGCTCTTACACTAATAATATAATACCGAAGTAATACGTTATGGAATTGTTTTGCTTTGAAAAACCATTTATTTCATTAAAGGACTGGTGACACGTCGTTGATCGTTGCGATGGCAAAATACTCTTGTTTTCAATTTAGTACGGTGTTATATGGTGCGTTGGGCTTGGGGTACTATGCTGTACAGGAACATTGTGGAAAAATGTACATCATATTCCGTATCTTTCACTTTATCACTAAACCATTAATGGTAATGTTTAAAGGAAACTGCAACAGATAGTGTAACAGGGGTCGAGCGCTTGTAAATATCTACATACGAATTACCTCAGTCGGTGAGACGCCTGTATACTACCCTAGGAATTTAAAAAATATTATATTTGTAAATGGAAGTAGCGTAGATAGAGGCGGGATTTGCTGCAGAAGTAATACTGTAGATGTGAATATTCAGATTTTTGATCCCACTGATTGAGCAAGTTCTATATGTTAAAATGGCAGGCAAAACTTTTTCGTGCTCCAAAGCACACTTTTCCACCGCAATGTCCGTGTCCAGTATACCAAGCCCAACACACAATAGAACACCGTACTAAATTGTCATGGTCAACGAACAATATTCGGGCCCTCAGCGGCCCAGAAAAATCGTAGTCAGCAAAGTTATAAAGCTCGACCAGCTGATTCTGGGTGGTACGTCATTTTTCTATGCGATATCTGTATCGCGACACATGAGCGGCAAAACAATGGTACCCGTATCCGTATGGCCAAATTTGGCAAACAACCATTAAAACCCAGTTTTTTTGCCATTTTGACTGAAAAGATAGGATCTGGGCTGTTCACGTTCAACTAAAGGGCACATCGTCATCATTTTTGCTATTGAACAAAGAAATTGTCGAAATCCTTTCATCCGAGAATGAGTTAAGAATGACAGCGACGGACAAAAAGTTTTCAGCGACAGTGAAATCTCCGCTCGCTTCAGCAGGATGTAGAATAGTTCATTTTCATAAAACTAAATGCTTTTCCCTAATGTCCACTTTTTCTAACTTTTGATCTTGCCGCAATAGTTAGAAATATTGGAGTTAGATATTGTTTTTTTACTATTATTAATGTTGCTATAATTATTTACGCCGCAGGCCACTACGAAGATTCGGAGCGTGTTCTATTACGCAATATCGAAAGCGTTGCTTACTATTACGGAAGCGATTCGATCGAGCTCGCCAACGAACTGCAAAAGCTAATCGATGTTCAGGTAGCAACGCTTGAGCAAACTTTGCCCCTCGAAGCAGCTACCGGCGGTGATGGCCACAAGTGAGTTTGACAGTAATTAGTTCATTCTTTTTAGATAGCGCTTGGTCTGCTGGATAATGATAGTACTCGCCAAAAAATGGCTGATGTTCGTTATTTATTTTCTCAACGGTCCGTGCTATGTTCGTTGTAGAAATTTCATACTATGACTTATGTGAACTATAAATGACGTTGATCTTATCTACTCCTCTATGGTTTTTCTTAGAAACTAAATTTAAAGTATAACGTCAAAGGGCTATGCGCTATTGGTTCAAACTTGTTAAAGTCCTCAAAAACGTCTACAGTCATGAATTCATTTCCGAAAGTGTGAACGTGAAATGTTGTTTGGAAAAATTTCGCATTTCGATGTGTTAAGAGCCAGTGACAAAATTTTATCAACACAATATGACAGTCAGTGATATTCCACTGTATACCATGTGATTCTATTTGGTTCCCTCAAATACTAGTACACCGATTCTTTTGCATATTTTGTCGTTCTCTTTTGATGAATAGATATTGAGAAACTTGCAATTTAGGTAAAATTGACTGAAAATTTGACTAGAATAATTTTGGTTTTCATTTTGTAAGTTTGTATTGTTTTGTTTCCTCTCTTTGGGGGTGCAGTACACCCATTTTCAAACTAACACATGACTAAATCTTTGTGAAACCCTACGTTTCCATCCAAGTATAATGTTTCATTCACAGTGACGTATAAGTACGTAAGTAGTAGTATAGTGAAGTACCAAACTCCTCGCTAATGTCTATCATGGATACTTTAAAATATTGGTCACATCATAAATATTATTGTCTTTTACACAGCACTTCTTTGTATATTATTTCCGGTTATCCTTAGCCGCGGTAAATCTAGATATGAGTTTCCGGGGATTATTGTGCTCATAATAATAGTACGGTCATTTCGGTATTGTACTTGGTTAGACAATGGATGACAAGTAATGCTATGTGCTATGTTCCCAGGAAAACGATACAGCTAACACAACAGCTCACACGACACAACAAGATAACACTAGTGTTTCGGTATAATAACATCATGGTATTCATAATTTTTGTTATTTGTGCAAATGCTTTGCTTTTGTTGTAGCACGGCGGCAATCTTAGCAAAACTGCAACGAAACGTCGATGCGTCGTCTGCAATTTTTGCAATTTATTACGGTGCCGATTGCTCGCAGATTGAAGAGCTCAATCGTCTCCGTCAGGTAATTCAATTTTCGACAACGCCAACAGCAGCTGCTGCACTAAATATCAATAATAACTGTGATCAGCTGGTTGCTGACCAACATCAATTAAACGGCACATCTATTGCCGAGGTTTGCTGCAATGGGCCGGTGGTTCAATCGCCTGTGCCTTCAAATCCGGCACCAGTCATGACCGATCAACATCAGCAAGAACAGATCCTGGAAGCACACGCGAATTCTAACGCGCTGAAGAGACGAAAAAAAATTGGAGCGGTAGCAGCTACTGCGGTGTCGAAGAATCTCGGTGACGGCAGCAGCAGCAGCAAAAATAGCGGCTTCAGCAGCAATGATAGCGCAAAGAACAGCATGGCTAGCGGACAAGCAAGTGTCACTAGTAGCAACAGCTCGAACGACAACCACTACGACAACACGAAAGACAATGAAAGTAGCAATAGTAGTAGCAGTAGCAACAATGGCAGCATTGAAAACAGCAAAAAATTACGTAACCCCATCGTCAAAACAGTCGGTAGCGACGAAAAGCTGAACAACACCAATACCGGTAAACCCGGTAGTAGTTGCAAAAGCAGCAGCCAACGTTGCTGTAGCGTTGGAAAAACGAAAAACGCAAACGAATCCGGCAGCAGCAGCAATAGCAACGAAAGCAACAGCAACATTGGAATGCACTGCAGACGCGGATGTAGCAACAGCGAGATCAATATCGATGATTGCGGCAAGGATACTAGCAGCAATGATTGCAAAAAGTTTGTTGGTGAAAACAACTATGGTGACGTCATCAACACGGGCGGCAGCAACGAGAGCAGCGGGTATGCTTGCGAAGATGATATTGGTAATAATAAGCGCAACGAAACCAACATCAACGAAAGTGTAATTAACGCAAATAGTAATTGCCAAGTGAAAGAAGATCATGAAAAGTATTGTGGTGCCAATAGCAGCACCAACAACAGCAGAAAGAAGAACAAAAGTGTCAAGCAACAACAGAATAAACGAACCGCTGGTATGACAGCGGCGTGATCGATCCAGTCTAATGAATCGCTATGAGTCTACGCTGATTTATTGGAAACGCACAGATGGTAAATGTTTTTATAGTTAGATGCTGTGTTGAGACCGTTGGGATAACAATGTCACTTATATTATAAATGTTTGAGATACGTGTCTAAGTAAGACCGGAAATTCAGTGGCCTGCTATATGCAATTAGCGACAAACACAAAAATTGTTAAGCAATTTGTACCTGTTTTTCGCGAGTAATAATTTGTTTAGAAACGTGCAATAGCCGTATTAAATTTTCTGGCGTATAGTTTAATTCAGTGAAATGAAAGACAAAATACATGCAATTTTGGATTTAAAATTCAATAGCCGTATTAAATTTTCTGGTGTATAGTTTGATTCAATGAAATGAAAGACAAAATACATGCAATTTTGGGTTTAAAATATAGGGTGTGGCCGGTACTTCCGTTATAAATAGTCGAACGATTACTAGGTCAACAACTGCATGCGTGTTTCAAGATAGGGCGTTATTTTTAACTGAAGCAACTATTTTCAAGTAATATTTCATAACAGCAAAATTTCTCTAAATTTCTCAAAAGCTCAGGTTTTACCCTGGCGAAGTGGTTGTTGCTTATTTATCTTGCAAGCTATCTATCTGGTGTATGTGCTATGAATGTTGGAACCAGATTGTACTAATCAATCCCCAGTTATAAATAACATCAAATCAACCGACTGAGCCGACAAGGTGTTGGTCCAAAATATGAGGTTCTGGCAACGTTATGGTTTCATGAAGGGCTTATTCGGTTTATATCATTGTATAAGTATAAGTTGGTCTATGCCAAATACCTTATAAAAATATTAATGGCTTATGTTTGGCCCTTACTAAGTCATAGACGATAACTTCTTAACCCGAACTGATTTAGGCACGAAATGAGGGATTTGTTCAACCGCTGCTTGCAAACAAAAACAATACCAGCAAATCATTTCCCTGTATGTGCCATTCTGTGATTGCATTGAATGGTAAAAAATAGGAAATTCCGAAAGTCGGTTCTCGAGTATCAAGAAGATGCATTAAACATTGTGATTTATTACTGTATATTGCATCTAGGCAATACAATAATCTATCTTAGGATAAATGTATTCAGTAATAAATGAAGAAACTAGATTTTGATAAATTTTTGTTGTTGAGTAGCTACTATCTGTGAATGACTGCCTGTTGTGGATGACCATTTTCAAGACATACCCTGCTATGCTATAATACCCACGGTAATAATTGCTGCAAAGCTCAAAAAGGATCACATTTTTTTCTGAATTAATGTCTGCATACACCTAGGGTAAACACCCAACGGTAATAATTTTTGTGGTATCGTAAACGCACGGTTGTTGTGATTGCAATATTTTAGAGAATTGCTTATTTTTATCAAATAAGGACTAATGGAATAATAATTATATTACGATTGCCGCGATAAGGTTTGAAAGTATATAAAATTAACGGGGTTGGCACTGTGCAAGTCATGGTCATTTCCCTGTAGAAATGAGTTTTGTATAGTGAATATTTGTGTTGAAGAAGCGAGTGTGAAATTTTTGTCAAATGCTTCAAAGCATTTTGTTCAAGTTTGAATGTTTTTTATTCTAAGTCGGCAAGCTTATATACTCTTTTTTGAAGTACCAACCGTAGAGATTTTGTAGTACTGTATCCACGGACAAAATAATAATAGCGAAAACAAGAGAGTCGTTCGCTCACGCTTTATTCGTTTTATGAAAACTCACATTACAATGCTTCTGTATTCAGATTGGTGTGCGATGTTGTTCTTTAGGGGAGATAAGACCTGTTTGCGGTCGGTATTTAATATTTTGCTACATAGCTGTCGTATCAGAACCAGCTCATTGCAGAAATAGGTTTTTGAATATTTTGAAAATTTCTATGTTACCGATTTACATCACTCAGTGCTTGCTGTAAAACTGATGAAAAATAAGCAAACGAGTCGCGAATAATGAATGCACTAAAAGGAATTGAACAACTGTAAATCTTCGCGATCGGTTGATGATGTTAGGTAAATTTGGACGTATTTCATTGGATTGCATGTGTATGCATACTTTACCAAGTGTATATTTTTCATTGTGACAATTGGAAGGGTTCGATCACAAAATAATCTGTTTTGTAGGTGAAGGAGAGTGTTCTTTTTTAAAGCGTTATTGGGACTTGTGTTGAATAATTTTAATTTTGAGCTGACATAGTATCGAGTCAGTTCGGGTCACATCAGTGACCGGCTTATTGGGTATGACCAGGTATTATTTAATTCGGAGATGGAGAAGCGCTAGCTTCGGAATCGAAGAATTCTCAGTGGACCGCACTATGATGAAAAAGATGGGCTTCCGTTTATTTGTTCTCTATAAACAGGACTTCGTTATCGCAACGTAGACCGATATGGACGTGTGAGGGCTCATATGAAAGCTACAATACTCTAGATGTGCCTTTTGAGGTTTTATTCCGATTCGAGCCATCCACGTCCCACCACAGGGGGTACCAAGTGGTACATGGCTAAAATGGGCCATTTTTTGGGTCATTTTTTGCTCATAACTCGGCAACCCTTGAGCCGATTTGAGTCATTTTGATATCGAAATATATGTTCTAGGAAGCTTTATTTATGGGTATATAAATTTGTATGGTCGGTTCCCTATGGGGCATGGGGGACTTTAGCAAATGGGCAAATTTCCAAAATTTTGGTAAGTTTGTCGACGTGTAGCTATGTAACCACTCAAACGATTCGAACGAAATTTGGTGTGTGGATAGAGCTACCTGCAAGGTGTCAACAGATTTGATGCAGAACCCTGGGTCAATCGGTATTTGAGGCCAAAGTTGGGCCCGACGCCATATATAGTCATCCGTGACATTACCACTTCGAACGGAATATTAATAGATATATGGCTTAAAATAAGTTCATATGGGTTTTCGTGGGTACTGATTCCGAGTCGTCACTGTATTTAGACGTATCTCTTTGTGTAGAGGTGGTTATATAAATGGGTGAGACAAGGCAAGTGGTGCGAAAGGGACGAGTGTCATGCGGCCTGTAGCAAAATTCTGTTCATGTTCTCTGTGCTACTGTGCTTTTGTTATGATTCTTATATATACATAGATTACACAGATATGTTGTTCACGATTCGTAAGCAGTTCTGAAGTAGAGCTAACCTTCGTAAAGTGCGTATTAGATATCTGACTATCAGTTTTGCTGCATCTATGCCTTATTGAACAGCAGATTAGTAAATATTTTTTGGTGAATTACATCTTTGTTTCGTATCGGGAATATAGTTTTTAATGAGTTGTTCCACTGTATGTTAACGTTAGTTTATCATTTCTCCGAATTCGTACACTGTTCATCTCGGCAAGATTCTAGTTTAGAATACTTAAGCAATCTCTTCTGTTTTGCACTTAGCACAGCAGAACAGTTTTTTTAGCTTAGAGTGCTTGGTCTGTTTCCAGCTAAGCCGTTACAGTCAACTCAGCTATCATATATCCCATATGGCGTATACTGATCTCTTAAACGACTATATCTGTGCGATTGTAGTTACTGTAAATAGGCAATAAGCCGTACACCATAAGGTAAGAAGGATGAGAGATTGATGATGGGGTTCGTGCTGATAGTGCGGCTTTGAAACTTCAGTATGGTGTTCATTTTCACGTTGTTTCATGTGTAAGTTACTACCAACTTATTTCTTATTCGCGTATAACTGAATTTCTTGCAGTTTTCAGAAATGCGTATTGTGTCCTGCGGCGTCACTGGAAAATTTAAACTAGGGTGCAGCTAAATATCGTGTGAATCAACTCAGCATGTGATATCACGATGGCATGTTGAAAAATTATACTGTAGTTGTTGTAAACTGGGATCGCCAAATCCATTATCAAACACGGTGAGGTGGTGGGCACTACCTTCCAGTGCTCCCACGTTTCGAGGCCCTTGATTATGTTAAAAATGTGATAATGTGAGAAACCGGGTTGTCGCAATAATTTCCGGTAAATATATATTGGATATTTGAGGAAAATATTATCCGTTTTTACACAATAAATTGTCGCAGCGTAATTTGGCCGAAAATATTTACTAAAATTTGAAATATAATCTTTAGTTTATAAAGGCTTGATGCTATAATTACTGTAACTATTATATATTTTGACTCTACCCCAGCATGATATATTGTCTACATATATTCTTCACAAAATGTCCTGTATTAGTTATCCACGGGCGGCCGCCCCTCTGTCAGGTTTCGAAGACGGAAAATTTTTGTCCGACTTGCACATAGACATCACTTTAACATAGATTCTTAACCTAATTGTTACTAAAGCGTCAGAGGTTCCTAAAATTCGGTCCACATTCGGAGTAATGTCATCCGTCGTCGTATTCTCTCGCGCATCACCAAAGCGATTTGCTTTCTTCAAAAGATCAGTGGAAGCCTTGGATCATAATGCAACTAAAACTGCTCTGCCTAAGCTTAGCGACACCAGGTGGGTCGAACGTCACACTGCGTGTTTGACTTTCTCGGAGCTGTATCCTTGTATGCCTGCAGCTTTGGAAAATATTGCCCAACATGAAACTGACCAATACCAATAAACTGTTGGGCAAGCCACTGGTCTTCTTGCCGCTATCACCAGATCATCTGTTATTGTATCCATAATTGTTCTTCGTCATGTACTATGCGCCATTAAACCCATAGCTGTATTTTTGCAGTCTGTCAGCAAAAATCTTTATGAGTGCGTCAACGAGTTACACATTCCGATGGAACAATTTGAATCGTGAAGGAGCGGCCACGGCAGTGGAAATTTGCAGATCGGCTGGAGCCATGCTTGTGATGTGAAAAAGCATCTGGGCATTGATCGTCTCGCTTCTGCAGGAAGGTGTTCACGAACACACCAGCGGCACCTAACTCCGTATGAATTTTATCGTACCACAGTTTATATTCCTTTTATTGATGGTGTCCTGAGCCAGCTCCACACACGTTTTGAATCTCATAGTGCCAACGATATGCGCTTGTCGTCGCATCTACCTCAGTCCGCGCCGAACGCAAGTTACAGTGATATTTAAGAAGCTGTGGAAGTTTATGTTGAAACCAAACAGTTCTGAATAATGATAAACAGTCGGCTGAGTAAGAATTCGAACGTTGGAAATTAAAATGCCGCTGAATTGACGGTAATTCGCCTCAGCTGTGCATTCTTGAAGCCATGGGTATGTGCTCCCGTGAATTTCTGCCCGGGGTATCGGCTTTTTTATGCATATTTGCAACCCTTCCCGTAACTTCGGCCTCATCTGAGCGATCGTTTTGTCTCTGCGATTTCTGAAATCGTATTTGCGTGACCGAAGATCGTCTCAGTGGATTGCCTTTGATGTTCATGTACAAGCAAAGGTAGCTGGAAATTCAGCGTATTATTGATCAGTTCGCGTTAAAGAATAGGCACTTGGACTTTACGAAGTGAAAGGTAGACAGTATAGAAGAACATTTAATTTGATGCGAGACCGGATTGAACTTCGTTCTAACTGTGCTACAGGCAGAATTTAGTTTTAAAGAAGCACTAATACAGGTCGCTATCATATATCTGTTGTAAAACGTATGTTAAAATTGTTGCAAAGAGGAAAGTGAATTTTCCACAAATATTGCCCAGAAATAGTAGAATTGTAAATATCAGTCTGTGTCACTCATTAACTCAAAGATGGTTTTCGAAAACATAAAGATCCGCCCCCCTTGTCAGAAATTTCTAAACCGTGCCTGTATTTATCCAATATTATAAGTATAGATATTTTTTGCGTAAAGTATTCATTCACGATATCACAAGCCATACTACAGTTTTAAGTAGTTATTTTGCGATATATGTTTGCAAACATGTCTATTATGAATATTGAGTATGAATATTGTGAAAGCGTCATATTATGATAGTTTTTTATGTGTTTCATGTGTTTTGTAGTTTTATATATATTTATCCACAGCCAGCGTGAATTGTCCTGTTGCATCGGGTCAATGACTTTCATAAATACTTGGTTTTTATTCTCGAAGATTCTACTGCAAACAGAGCAGGCGAAGTTTACAAAAAATGACTTTCATAAATACTTGGTTTTTATTCTCGAAGATTCTACTGCAAACAGAGCAGGTGAAGTTTACAAAAATTTCCCGGATGCCGTTTCATGGACGGAATTTTAGTTTTTTATACGTACAGTCATAGTTTTTTTTGGTATCTCAAGCTTTGCTACTAATGTTTTATTTGCACACAAACCGAAAGGGTTCTCATATTTCAGGCCATGACTGTTTGAAACTGAATTCTGTGTTTTACGTTTATATATAATCATAAGTTAACATTACAGTTTTTTATTTAAAAACTTGATTTCTTGTGTGTAACCAGTGTGGTTTAAATTCGTTGACGCATATAATAAATAATTTTTTTTCAGAGTGTGTGTATAGGGGTTATGGCTTTGGCAACCTTTGTTTTACGTTTGTATATAATCATAAGTTAACATTACAGTTTATTATTTAAAAACTTGATTTCTTGTGTGTAACTAGTGTGGTTTAAATTCGTTGGCGCATATAATAAATAATTTTTTCAGAGTGTGTGTATAGGGGTTATGGCCTTGGCAACCTCGACGGGATACGTGTAATTCAGACCATGTCATTCGCGATATATCTACCAAGGCTTAGCCTAAGCTTTTGTCCTTATAGTAACCTATACATTAAGTCTGACGCTAATCGGGTGTGAGGAGGCTGCCACTTCCGAACCCCCGCACAAAGCTGTTCTCTTTTCCAATGTTATGACACACTACTCCTCAAAGTTATATACTTGTGCCGGGTGAGCAACATATTAAGAGTTAGTGAGGTAACCACAATATACACCCGTGGGCGGAGCATATCTGCGATTTCCTGTAGGTGTAAATTTAATGTATCCAAATTTGAGATCAGCTATTTAAGGCTATCAAAAAGCTTGCAAATATGTCTAGGTTATGCTTTACTACTAACTGTTCTTCAACTTTTACAATTATCGGAATTTGATTATGTAAATTCATCATCGAAACAATAATGTTTGCTCAAAATTTATTGCATTGTAGTGGCTTCTGCATTCGCTGAAAATTTTGACATGGAGCATGAACCGACCCTTGGTGTGAACACTGGGCTTTGGTTTAAACCGGGAGGGGGGCGTCGCGTCTTGCAATTCTAAAAATTTTCACAATACATTTTTTAGTGAAAACCACTAACTGTATTAATGAATTGCCTCAGACATGGTGAAAAATCTGTATTAGGTTTAAAACCAAGTTTGCAACCATTTTTGTTTGCTGAAATCATGGATTTCTTAACTTCAGAAATGTATTTTTGTAAAAGGTTTGGACAAGTTTTTATGTCATCGGGAGGGGGGATACCGGGGAAGCCAAAAATTTTGCCTGAGGGCACCTGTTTTGCCAGGGATAACTTGAAAATACCACGAACCCACACCATCCTTTCCATTTTGGAGAAGCCGGATATATAAATATACATACTAATTTATACTAGACAATTATCGAGTGATTTCTGATGGTGCAAAATCTGGCTACATTTTAAATTTATATTCTTACTTTAATTTCGGGATATTTTAAGTAAACATACAAAATTTAATCATAAAAACTTAATAATTAAAATAAATGAAAAAAAAATAAACATTACGTAACGAGTAAGTGTAATTCAGACTCCGGTAAACAGTTTTTCGCTTTAGGCAATAGCGAAATTAAACCAGAACAGTTAACAATTTGTTCGAAATTAGCCACATTTTTTATTCAGGTGAGGTCATAACATAACGCTACAATATGCTCTGCTTATATTGAACTTGTTTAACATTAAATACATAACAGGTAGGAGTGACTGGAACTACGGTATTGGCAATAATTAGGGTTTCTGCAAAATGCAAAAACCATACCAGAACTTCAGCTTCAAAACGATTTGGTTAAAATTTTCCGCGCTTGCTCTTGTTGCGGGCTGTATACATTTTTGTATTTACAGTAATCGATACCTTTTTAAATACATGTAAAAAGTTTATCTAAACAAATCTTACGTAAAAAACAGCGGTTCTAACGAGGCCAAACAAATCCAGGTCGCAAATTCCGGGTCCGTTGCAACCCGGATGAAACGCGAGTGAGGACCCAAATAAGTCTCGCAAGTAAAATTTCTAAGTTGTTAATTTACTTGAAAAAATGGCTTTCTGCGTCAGTGAAAACGCCTTTAAATAAAATTCGAGCTAGTTAATGCTGTACAAAATTGCATTTTTTCATGAGATTTCCACTGCTAAGGTCATTTTTCATGAGATTTGCACTGTTAAGGTCATTTTTCATGAGATTTCGACTGTTAAGGTATATCTTCCGCTGGTGGCCATAAATGTTTGCGTTGGAAATGGATCAGTGAAGGTAGCGTATCGTTGCATTTGAGCAAATAGTTAGACCACCTTGCCACTAATATTCTAGAAGTCCGGGTATGTTACAAGATAAATGGTTCCCGTAGGTCGTTTTATCTTAACCCTGCGACAACTGTTCGTCATAACCTTATGTTAATAAAATAATCTCAGGTTGATATTTATGATATAATAGTTCTTTGACTCATTCAGAGCTGTGGTGTATGTCCACATTTAAAATGAGAACTCTGATATACAGAACTAGGGTATGGATTTCTTTGCATTAAACCTACGAATCGCGTTCTTGGTCAAAAACTGTGTTTATTGTTAGAAGTGCAGTGTATTGTCAAAGTTTGTTTCAACTGTAGTACATCTCTAAGGAAAGTAGAAGCTTGAGCATTTCCCAGAACCGGTAAAACCAATATTTCCAGTATTGCTATGGAGTAACAAATGTATGTCTAATAACTCTGATGGAAGAGAGAGCGGAAGCGTACACTCTGAGCCCGATACGTCGTGTTTATATTCAGTCTGATACGTCTGACGCAGGGATGCGTTATAGTGGAAGGTGTTTTGTACGACTTACGGACTTGGAAAACGTAAGACACGCCATGTGATTCGTTAAATTAAGCAATCGTGAATATTTTAGCTATTTCAGTCTCTTCAAAGTTTCTTAAAGACAATACAATACATTAAGTCATTTCCAGTACATTTCAAAGCCTAGTACTAATATTTGTTCATAATATTTCATTATAACAGGTTTATAAGACCAAGTTCTGGCTCCTCTGAAAATTTACAGTATGTATACATATTCCGGTTATTTCCTAAGTAAAAGAGTACTGCTTGTTTAGAAGTACTAAGTTAAGTCAAACTTTAGAAAAACAGTAGACATATTCAGTTTGAGTATTTTACATTGCATTTAGCTTGTGTGAAATACATTGCATCAAATACCGCCCAATACGTTTGTAATCCATGTGAGAATCATGGTAAAGTATATTGGTCTTTAGGGTTTATTTCCCTGCGGGCCTTATCGCCTTTCAGGCCATAGTTACTCTCTCTAAAAGACTCAGCACCTACCCCATGCAAAATATACCACGCTGTGACCCTGTCGTTGTAGTCACCCGGGATCCGGCGAACATCTCATGGTAGTGAAAAGATTTGATGACTCGGTCACCGTAGTGACGTAGGGACAAGACAATTTCCAAAGTAACCAATGTAAAATAATTCTGCGAAGTGGTAAGAGAAACGGTGTTGGAAAACAATTGAATATATATAGGCTTGGCAAACCACTATCACAGACGTATTACAATCATAGCCGTGCGTGGGTACGGTACCCACGGGCTGGGCCGGGTGCGGGCACAAATGCTGAGGATGTGGGTAGCGGATTATCCGCGGTATCCGCAACCGTCACAGGTCCACATGCTTAACTGCAGTTTCAACACTCTTGTATTGTTTTATGTTGTAACATATAGGCTCGGCGTTGTGGTTCATTTGTTCATGTACCACATTCGTTCCACCCTAAGATGTGTTCCGTCCCATACCATATTTTTGCTTCCTACAAGCTGTCATATTTCTTATCCCTTACATGAGACTCCTTTCCTTGTTATGAGGCGTGATGTTATCGCTATCTGCTCTAACCAAAAGTAGCTACGATGCTTAGTCTCTTAGTCTTATCGCAGGGTTGAAGCCAACAGTGCTGCATTGGTAATTTTTATGGTTGCCGAATTGGCCCGATTCTTTATTGTTTCCAATGCTCCGATACGATGTACTTTGCCGTATCCAACCTTCTGCAGTTTGATAACGTACCATCCATCTTTTTGTATATTTTCAACTTTACGAGTAGCCTTCCTTGCAGTTTTGAGGAGGGCTCAAGCTAAACTCTTGTGTAGCTCGATTAATTTTTTGCGTTATATCTGGTTTTCTGACCGCCATCAGCTGCTGTGATATTTGCTGTGGCTGTATCTAACATTTTAATACGTTGTATTCCACCAACTGTGTTCGCTAATAAATCTTCGTGCTCACCCCTGGTGGGGCTTCGAAAACCTTTGGGCCTCACGAACCAGTTGCATCCTAGTGAGAAAAGTTCCCATGAATATTACTCGTCGGTGCAATCAATAACACACTACGGTATCTCCGAGCAGCGATGCGGGGCCCCGGTCCAGGTCGCTGAAGTATTCACGAGTGGGCAATTCTCCATACACTGTTGCATGGTTTAATGTACCAACTCTCGCTTAAATCATAGGACTTGATTTGTTAGCGAAAACTCTCCGTGAAACCATTATCAGCAACAATATTGCTTGCCTCAGCAAGTTACTGCTTTCTGAATCGGGTACTAGCCTACCCGGATACCCGGATCGGAGTACACTGCATTTCATCACCATCAATGCGAAATGACAAAGGGGATTATTTCTTTTCATTCCTGTTTGCGGATCGTGTCTGCCGCTAATAATGCAGTACGCCATAAGCGACGACACTTCAAAATTCGGAGTAGTAACGAAGGTAAAACACATAAATAAATCGATTTCATGTTCCTTCAAGCAACGAAGGCTGTCATCAATCAAGCAAGCTGTTCGTGCTAGGGCACATCATTTAAAAATAACGCAGTAGAAGCGATTGGTCGTAATCGCCGCCAACGAAGTAGCTGGATCGGTTTACGAGCGAAAGATTAAACGATATTGTCACACCAGAAGACACCTCCCTACCGAAATTGCCGCACCAATCTCCACGGATAAAGAAAACTTTTGGAAGGAATAGTCATATATATTCAACCAAACTGTTCGCGTTGGGAACTCCGGTGAACTGTTGAAGACGCATAAGTGGGCAGCTGAAATTTCGTCTGCGCCATGCCAACTAATACGCGAGGAAAACGGAGCAGCTGTCGACACTATCAAACGACCGTTGGAAAGAAAACTTTGTCGACTTCTAAATCGCTTTGATTTTGTATAGAATCCTGGATGTTTCAACCGAACCTCCGCTTCTTAAAGAGGTGGTACAAGCTAGAGCAATGAAACCTAGCAGTGGAAGGCGGTATACCGGTCAGCGTTTGGAAAGCTGGAGGTCCTCCCCGGCCGAGAGACTTTTATAAATCGCAAAAAAGGTTTGTGTTCAAGAGAAAATCACACTGGCCTGAATTTTCGGTACTAATTCCGGGTTTTTTAAAACGACAAAACAACCTGTAAAAACTACTGGGGAATCTCACGTCGCCTACAAAACAAACGAAGCAAATATCCTTGATCGGCTGAGACTCGCGGCAGATGTCTTCATGAGGGAAAATCAAGGGGGCATCCGTCCCAAACGAACCACTGTGGGTCAAATCTTTGCTCTTCGCTGATTGTAGAACACTAATATAGCAAGGGAAGAAAAATGGCACAAAACAAACTTTAAATTATCTTTGAGATTATGTATGTTTGCAGACACTAAGTACTCGCATGTCCGGAGCTATTGCTATTTAATTAATGAATGTAGATAACCGAATATCAAAGTGTATGTCGTGCTAACGCTTGCCCCAATCATTGTTCAAAGCTATAGTGAACAACAGCAAGAGCGGATATACATAAAAAGGATAGCCTTTTATTCATTGTATTCGAATTCATTATATGTTGTATGGCCTTCTTTATAGTTATTACATTACCAGCTATGAATTTGTCAATACATGATTTTCATATGTCAAATACTGTTTTTGCTACACTTTAAAAATATTTGTTGAGCAATTTTACGCTAGCTGGCAAACCGATTTAGCACATATGTTTAGTTGCCGTGGAACAAACGTGCCCGTTAAGACTTCAAAGTCGTCTCAAATGGCGTGAGAGGAATGGTAGAATGCATATCAAGGATTTTTTCGATTTTCGGTTTCGATACACTTAGCTTAACGAACATGTGCAACGCAAACATTAACTTGTTGGTATAGTTCATCTGCAGTAGAAGTTTCATATGAAGATTTCAACTTCATATCCAAGGCGAAAACTTAACTTATTCCATATGTTTTGCCACGGTTTGATGCTACACCTGATATGTGGCACTCTTATGTATTAAGTTTTGCGGTTTGATTTTAGTAGCTGCTGTATGAATGACCGAGATGACTTTCGGTATTGCGCGCTGTGTTTAAAAGACGGGATAGTTCCATTCAATAGATGTCGTCTGGTTGGTGTTTATTTAGGAACTATCGCATATGTTGTCCGTCGTATAGCCTCCACAGTGGCAGAGAATCCACCGTAATAAAGCTAATTACAGTGGAATGGTTTTGTAATGTATAATAATAAATATGCCACTGATGGAGGTTTATAATTTGCCGGCTTCGTGGCCCTGAAGAAATGTTCTTAGCTGCGGGTACGGGCCTAGTGGCGGT
Source organism: Trileptium ribeirensis (assembly GCA_030248225.1). Lineage (NCBI taxonomy): Eukaryota > Metazoa > Nematoda > Enoplea > Enoplida > Thoracostomopsidae > Trileptium > Trileptium ribeirensis. The sequence continues at coordinate 39,434 of JASANE010021307.1, forward strand.
AGACAAGCCTACGATTCCAGTGGGTACCCACGGGCTCAAAAATTTCTGCACCGGCACACATCTGATCACAAGTGCGTTTTCGGCGACACTTAAGCCAGAAACTACAATCCTAAACTAAATTAGGCAGGTGTTCATGCTAAATGTAAGCCATTTGGCTGTGTCTTGAAAGTACTTCAATTTGGAAGCAGCAAAGCAAGTGCAAGATAACGCAAGCAACTTTTAAGTACATGTATATGAAACCGATGTGATACTCAGCAGATCTGCTGTGCAGGGGTTTAAATTCTTCTATGGGGCTGCACAGGCTTAAACGTACCCAGTAAAGCAATCGAACGTCATTTTACCACTCTTCCACACTTCTGGTCGGATTCTTATGGCCAATATAGAGCCATCGGAAAGTTGGATTTACGTGCACTTGAGCTTCCGCTGTGTCTGCGGGACAACGGAGCAAACAAAGAATAAAGCAAAAGACGACGTTACGTTATGTTGAAAACAGAGTCAAAAGTGAGCGTTTTCGGCATCTGAATGAGACCGGGTCACACATCGTCACCCAGTGTCCCGGTCACAGATGTGACACCAAATGACCGGGCTACCCGGTAACCAGGTATTTATCTCTGGTATTTACAGAAGTAAAGTGCCAGCTTAGCAACGCACCCTATGGCCTTGTTGACATCATTGGTTCAATGAAAATGCGTGCATTGCTATTACATGTTGGCTCAATTATAGGGCATTAAGAAATTAGCCATGAGCAAGTTTTTGGAACACTAGACAAGCCAGTACTTACAAAATTCCTACAGAACATGAAAGAAACTGAAAGACTAGTAGCTTGGAGTGAGAAGAACGGAGTGAAATTGCATAGTTTACGGTAAGTGCGTGATATGACGTTTTAATTATGAAATATTTTTGCCTCAAATAGCAGCTCAATAATATGTGCTGATTTTTAATACAGGAATTTGCACGACAGGGCAAGTAACAAAAATTTGTTTGACAAGTTGCACAAATTTGTATACGTGAACACATACAAGTTTCTATAATCCAAGTAACACATCACCTTCATGTCAGAAATTTGGTGTAAAATTCAATTTAAATTAAACAAATATTGCACAATTCAATAAAATTGTGTAATATATTATCTTCATGTTTACTATTTGCAATAAAACTTATTCGACAAATTTAGTATTTCATATAACAATAGTATTAGCCCTTTCTTGCGTGAATTACTAACTGTTGATTTCATACAATGTTGAACAATGTTTTGTGGCCTCGGCTAATTGATCCTAAATCGTTTGGATGCGTTCGAATTTCGTACATCAGTCACTAAGCCATAATGGAGCTAAATTGCTCGCTTTTTTAAGGAAACTTATAACGCGAGTGTGGAACAACACATGTTAGTACACGATAAACCTTGTTAACGCTTCGCAGTGCACACTGTGCATGAAACGATTAACTTGACTTTTCAGTGTTATACAATAATAAGTGTTATATAAGCCAGGTTATACAAGTTATACCGTAAGCATACGTGTTTATTATAAAATGCCGTATTATAATTTCTAATAATCCCTAAAGATTTTGGTTTTAAATTGTATCATCTATCATGTGTTTATTGCCGCTGGATTTACCATAGGTATATAATACCAAATATTACTTCAGCAAAAAGTAGTAGTTTGACCCTCTAATTCCTGAGCTGAAAAGTCGGACACATCACAAATCTTCTTCCAAATTGTAGGTAATTTAACCACAACCTAAGAATCACGGACAGATTGTGGCGGACCACTCCATGTAAGATACGAGGTAAAACGTGCCGAATTAGCAGCCAATAGTTGATAATTTTTCTGCTATAGATAGATATATCATCCTGTTTTTTGGTCACTGCATTAATGCACATTTTTATTACAACGACAGCAGGTCATGAACGGATCGGCGTAGATCCACAATTTTTCTGTTCTTATATTACGATTAATCAATTAAAACTATTTAAGGAACAAGGTTAACCAACTCCTAGTTTTAGATCGAAATCTTGAATTTATTGTTTCCGACTATATAGTAATCCCAAATTGATTTGATAAAAATGTTCATAGTACATGTGACCTCAGCTAATTGCAACTGTAGCCGTAATATCGAAGCGATAACCCTTTTTTCGGTTGAATATGAGTTTTGCCAATAACCAGTTTTGCGTCAAAATCGCGTCGGTAATACTTTTGTCATTATAGTTTGAATAAATATGGTGGTATTCAGTTTAAATTTTGACTCTGGGTCTATATACCGATAATCTGCATTTTGAATCGTCGATACATTCCTAACATTATCAATACAGAGTATATAGCCTGTATGCGAAAGCACTATTCGCGTATATTCCGTTGTTATTGGAATAGTTTACTCTATTGGGCTCAAGTTTTTACTGTACCGTTAATTTTATCCTGAGATTTCAGATATGGCTACGAAATCAGGGGAGAAAATAGTTTCCGGACCAGAATCGGCTAATGTATTGGCTTCACCTCGCTAACAAGATGTAAAGCAATTATGGCTCTAATCTCAACGGTCCCAGTGCGGCAGCAAATTTGTTCACAAATAAAGGTCTTATTTGTTGGATTCATACTAAAAAGAAACTCTGTTCATGGGTTTGGAATTCTGGTTAGCTTTGGCTACTTTTAAAGCCTGAACACAGCCATGCACACCTTGGTTAACCCCGTGCCATTTGGTAGGTTAGTGGAAATATTAGAAAAATATAATTTCTTTTTTGCCTGAATTAAATAACTTTTACAGAACATAGCGCCATTGCTTGGACTTACAACTAGGATTAGCCTTTGATAGCCACATCTTCTGTGTATAAGTTCAAAGTTGTATTCAAACAATTAAAACACGGTAATTTTGAAACCATTCGACTCAGGTCATCGAGGGAGTTTAGCGTACGGCCATTATTTGAACCATGCCTTATGCAGCATAACCTTTAATGAAAAAATAAATTATAGAATAATAGAAAGATAGAAACGAACCATAATAATAATAATATATTTTGAAAAATTATCTAGTAGGTATTAGTTTGCAACTGAGCGGTAGTGTCGGTGCCCACAGCAGTCTGATTAACTTGAAACAGATGTCATGAAAGTGGATAATTTTTCTATATGATAAAATGTGGGTTTTAGTCCATAAATTGTTTATTGAAATCTTAATGTTACCATTGCCATTTAGCGTAGTTGTGACGGGCCATACCACCTATATGATATACCTCATGTTTGGGGGAACGAGAATAATTTGAAGAGATTGGTAGCCTTTAGGTTTTAGCCTCGAAACTGTTTGTTGAAATCTTAATATTACCACTGCCATTGAGCGTAGTTGTGACGGACCATACCACCTATATGTATTACCTCACGTCTGGGGGAAGAGAATAATTTGAAGAGAATGGTAGCCTTTAGGTTTTAGCCTCGAAACTGTTGGCTGACATCTTAATGTTACCGCTGCCATTGAGTGTAGTTGTGACGGACCATACCACCTATATGTATATACCTCACGTTTGGGGACGAGAATAATTTGAAGAGAATGGTAGCCTTTAGGTTTTAGCCTCAAAACTGTTGGTTGACATCTTAATGTTACCGCTGCCATTGAGTGTAGTTGTGACGGACCATGCCACCTAAATGTATATACCTCACGTCTGGGGGCACGAGAATAATTCGAAGAGGATTCGTATATATACAAATTTTTTTCTAAACACATTCGTAACAAGGTTAAACGGTAATTCTACAATTACCGCATCTTCCTCCTATTCTCAAACATCTTTAAATGTCACACCCGTTCTTGTAAAACCTGGAGTGATGGATTGGTAACATGTTTCACGGTCCCAAATATGTTTTGTGGCACGAAGCCTTTCCGGAAGGCAGCATGTGCTTTGTACCGCATCCAGTTTTTTTAATATCCTCAACTTAGGCAGTCTTTGAGAGTTATCGTTCAAAATTAAATTGACTCGGAACGCCCATGGTACATCTTAGGGCCTCATGTTAATTTGTCGTATCATTGTTTGCAAGTCATGCAGTAATTTGAATAACGACAGTAATGGTTCATTCTGGGCAACCGGTGAATTTTCTGCAATCGTTGGTAATACTTTTGGAATACTTATGCGTTTGCAATTATTGTCTTTATATCGTTTAGACGAAAACTTTATCCGCTATGTATTCAATAGATTGATAGTCAGTAACTAAAATGGAACATGAAGATATTTTCCCGACGATTGTTTGCTAATATGGGTGTTGCTAGGGTTAATCGTCTTAACACAGACGTGTTCTGGTCCTGTTTTATTGCCATTTTGTATCATGTGCATAGTATTGAGCTCCTACAGAAAAAATGAAGTATATATATCCAAATATATATATATTGGGCATAAATTATAATGGACATAACATATATAACATACATGGTTTATGCATAGGTACTATCTGATATACGGGAATTATTTCAATTTGCTTTTATATTTTATGCTATACGTGAACTAGCTTTGTATTATGTTTAAGTCAGCGTTAGAAGTTCGTGTGCCTGTATATATATATTCATTATTGCTGATTCACAGAATGATGCGCCCATCTACTCGAAAATTTTTGTTACATACGACACGTCCCAGGGGCGTGCCCTTACGATTTCATAAAGTACGATACAGTTTGCTGGTCCATCAAACCACAAAACTTTATGAAGTTTGGTAGGGCCATGCAAAATATATGAAGTAAACTACTTTTTTATGAGTTTGTGACAAATACTACTTTTTACTTAATACGGACTTGGCTTACCGAGTACAATTGCGGAAACTGAAAGGAACGATCAACCAATTGATGAACGAACCATAACTACGTGAAACAGACAAGTAGTTTTTTCAAACCAGAAAATTTGTCACAAAACATCGTAGATTTAAAAACATTGGACACTTTTCCAGTTCCAAAGGTGGGACTACCCTGATCTACCAGGGTGTGGTCCTGGTATAAAATATATAGTTTCCAGTTTTTATATAAATTTTCAGTGATTTATACTACTATTTATACATGTGCGGTATAATAGTAATAAGTTTTTCAGTAATATAAAGGTATTATATATCAATCTCGCCGTAACCATCGCCATGTTGCCATTCTATATATACTGTTACCCGGCTTGGATTTTTCAAATTGATGGTATCGCAGTGGTTATATTCTGTTCGGCCTGCCGTCCCACGGGTCTCCCGTCGTTTTATCGGCCACTCGTAATCGCGGGCAGCCCGGCGCCGGGTTGTGGATAGATGGGCGCTTCGACACTTAGGATTCCGTCGGCCGACAGCGACGATTCGATAGCGGACGGATCCGTTCCACGTGGCAGCGCAAATTCCTGGCTGTACTCGCGGAATACGGATTTCGACCGCGAGCGTTCCTCGTGTCGCGCGTACACGAGCAGCGTTCGATCGCCGACCGTTTTCACGCTGATTTCTTCGGGCGCGTAGCCGACAACGTCGAAGCGAAGACGAAGGCGCCTCGAGTCGGATAGGTTTTGAATTGCCGGCGAGGTTGTTGGCGTGCCGCTGCTGGTACCAGTCGCATTGACAATGGACGAAGGATCAAACCTGGAACATAATATATACATGATATTTTAAGGAACCAAACACATTATCAAAAAAGTGTGGCGAGTGTTGATCTCTCACGGTTTTTTGTAGGGTCAGATATTAAATGACACCTAAATTAGTTTTTATACGTCGTCCCCTAATGTTGATGTATTGGTTGGATTGTTATGGTTACAATAGTATGTTTTGAAAATAAAATACTGCTATGGATCCAACGTTCTGTGTCGATGGTGTACCTATATGTGTGCAGCTATGATATGTACATGCTGACGCTCCGAGATCTCGGGGACCGGTGCTGGGGTACGTTCTCCGCTGGAATGCTGAAAAAAGCTGATGACCTCCCCACACAGGACCTCTTTCACTTTCGCCAATTTTACTCCAATTTTCGCGGCGCTTCTCCGCGCAGTAGAGGGGAGTGTGGCGCACCGGGGATAAGGTGGTACCTTGGGGAGGGGTTGTTAGACCAGGGCCTTGGGATTCCAAGGGTTAGACATATAACATACATCCCCCTGAACCGCCGTTTCGGTATGTATGTTATAATAGTAATTTAACATGGTTGTTGTGCTCAGAATTAACGATTGTAGGTCCCACTGAATGCCTGACAAATAGCCCAATACCATAGATGGGACGGATCGGTCAGTTGTCTGGAATTTTACGCACCGGTGAGCACATTCGTAAAATATTTTTTACAGTTTCTAATTCTCTAATTTTTTGTATTTTCTTTCGTTATCAAGTCCAGATTGTTTTCAAATAAATAATTTTTTTCATGGTTATAGCTGATGTTTTTCGTTGTATTAATTAATATAAAGTTGGAAAATTTCGACTTCTTGCTGAGGAACGGTTTAAATTGGGGCCTAAATCTATGCCGTAAACAATGACGCTCCGAGTTCCACTATATAAATTGTGGTCTATTTGCTTCGAATCATTGCCGTGTAACTGCCGTTGTCTCCACCCATCGCCATATCACCAAGCATTTCGATGTGTTATGGAATTATACTTTTGAAACATTGCGCACGCGCTTTCCACAAGTATTTAGATACGTCTGTACGTCATTGAAGCTCCAATAGATACTCTAGAGCCATTTGCGTAGAGTCGGCTCTATAGCATAGCCGAGCCTAGATTAGAATCCAAATTGTCATATCTATCAAAAATTGGACGATTATATACCAATTTTGTTGAATTAGTAAGCCTAAATGGTAAACCTCTGGGATTATGTTAAGCCCGTTACTGCCCAGTTTGATTTGGAAGCCGAAAGCACTTTCCTCTGAACTGTACTCAAACCAGCGGCACGGCGTGTTTTGACTTCTTTTCGTCGTTGTGTAAACTCAAGTATGCGTAAACAAATCTCGCCTACGACGGTTTCTCTAAATCCCTAATTGCCATCCGACTAGGAGGCGGTGGATTGTTAAAGGGATTTTGTACTGCTTTGTAGGGCGCGTTCATGCCCTGCAGCCCGAAAACAGCATATAAAGCTCTGGCCAACAGATGTATCCTTTCCACATCAGTTTTATATGCAAGTATTTCCAAATTACTTGCAATTCGCACACAAGCGGTTGCTGTGACCGGGTCACTTCCGGGTCTCCGATTCCAAGGTCATTACCATGGCCAGATCACAGGTCATAGGTCTTATGCTCAGATTAAGCCTTAAGCACAACACTGTATGCCATTATCATAGGCCGGTCTATCCACAGCGTTCCGAATAGTGGGCGGGAGAATTGTGTGGGCCCCATCTTCTTTTTCACTTAGAAATTTATAACAAAATGTTCTATATGCTACAAGTTTCTACATTTGCTGGTATATACTTTTAACAATTGTACAAATTATTTACAGCGTTTTCGCTTATAAGTAGTATATAATTTAAGTAGTAATATTTAAAATCTAAAAAATATTAGCACACAGAAAATATGATGTTAAGGTCCGTAATATATGATGGACTTAATTGAGCATGGGATGTTACAGGCAAGTGGGAGGGCACGAACATCGGGGAAAATTTGACAAACTCCGGGAGATGTAAAAAGTTGGGGTACCGAATACAGCCAACTAATGCAACTATAAAAGCCTAACACACGCCAACCCCTCGTACACATACCTCTCGTAAGTCAAAGTAGGTAGGTACATTAGGGAGTATGAATACAATTTGTCACTGATTTGTTTTATGCTGTTTTAGCGTACTCGTGAGTTTTAAGCCATTGGCAGCAGTACATTTCATAATTTCACATTAGTGCGATGTGTAAGCCTCGCCATGCACATATTCATTTGCATCATTATGAGGACATTATGCTGTACAACGTATATAGAGTATATATTGTTTAGGTTTAGTTTACCTGCTTTCTACCAATTTGGTTTTGGGGTGGGTGGGGATTGGATTAGCCCTGCCCAGCATTAATTTGATCAGTTTCGTAGATACAGCGGCGATTAAATTAAACATTCCACTTAGCTCGATGAGTTGATTCAAAAATATTCATTTTAGCCACTTTGAAGAAAAATTTTTATCGATTTTTGGGTGCTCGAATCGATACTCAAAATTTTTGAAAAAATTTTACGCGACAAATAACTATATATATCATTCCAACCGCATTGGCGCGCCAAGTCGAATGAAGGTAAAATCAGCTAAATCGGTTTACAGATTAACGACATAAGAATGGACTTAGGATTGCACATAAATGAAAATAACTTCTTAACCCGCTAATCAATTCAGATAATTTTATAACCGTTGAACAGTTGCTGTTCGAATCTAGTAAATTATTTTTTTTTGAAAATTCAGGGTATATATATACATAAAATGGGAATCCATAAAAATTGGGAACCAAAAAATCGAAAACAATTAACGAAACTTGTCAAAATGGATAATTTTTGAACCAGATTGCGAGCTGAGTCGAATGTTGCTAAAATTATAGCTGTATCTTCAAAACTGACCAATGTCGAACTGTGGGTTAATCAAAAAAACTAGGATTTTGTTCCTGCACTCGGGTCTTACTTAACCACTTACTGCACCCAAACTTACAAAGTTCCTTAACGGTCGGATATGCACAAGAAGGACTTACATTGTAATCTTTCCAATGCTGGACAACTGATCGATCCAAATTATCGTTCTTAGTTTTTGGTTTTAGCGCAAACGATATTAACATTGTGGATGTGCTAAAACTGTGAAAACCTAAAAGTCCATTTCTAGCTTATAAGCTGGAATGCAAATGTGTAAGGCGTAGCTACTTTCAACTTGGTCACGACAACATTTAAATTACAGCTATTATTTGTGCTTATATATATACCACGCCTGTGAAATCGACGTTAGTGTATTTGGTATATAAATTATAGTCCCACGATTGTTTAGGGTGGACTTTTAGCCACCGCCTTTGGAGTATCTCCCTATAATTGGATTCTAACGCGGCGCTGCAAACACTTGAAACTATCACCGCAGCAGGGCATGAACTAATGTTTGACATAGCCTGGGTTTTTAACCTAATGGCAATGCAAATGTATGCGTTGAGTCAACAAATTTGATATGTGAATCACAATCAGTCTTATGTGAAACTTGCTGTTTCTGTATAACACATGTTGAAATACATACATTTATTGTATATTAGATACATTTCCAGTGCCGCTACTTCGTCATTAGAAATCGCAGTCGGGTCAGACTCGAGTCGATTCAGATACGGGTCCAGGTATGACCCAACAATGCCGTCGCGTATCATGTTCTATCTGTGTGCACTAAAAATTTTTCTCTGTTTCAGCATAAATTTTGGCGGACCCAGCTGTGGTCAGTTTAAAATACCTATATACGTATTACAGGTGCTATACGTATTAGTAGTTCACAAAATATAGTGGAACGCGAACACATAATTTTAAACATCTTTTTTACACCGGATATTTTGGGCTGCACCACATATAGAATATGTATCTTAAAAGATTGCAATCGCATAAATCGTTTGAATATTTGGACCCGATGCGGTCTGTATTCGTCATGCCTGACATAATGCATTGAGTGCAATTACCTTTTCGCTGGAGACATTGTATTCGAAGGCAAGGCGAGTTGTTGCTGCTGCTGCTGACTAATGCGACTACTACTTCCAGCTCGATAGCTCCCACCGGCGCTGTGATGATAGGGCGAATGTTGCTGTTGCTCGAGATAATATTGCTGTCGATGTTGCTCTTGAGGCGACAATCCCGGTCCTCCTCGTATCGATCCCGGTCGATGAGTAATCGCTGCCGGAGCCGGAGGAGGAGGTGTTGAGCGACCACCGAAGCCTCCGCCGCCACGTTTGCGATGATAATTGGCATGGTAAGATTCGAAATCGTGTCGAAGTCGAGCCATTTCAGACTCCACGCGGCGCATTTCGGACTCGAAATGAGCACGAACGGCGTTGTAGTCGTCCTGTTGATTGACGGATCCGGAAGCGTACGGGTCGCCACCGGTGCTTTCGGGTCGTCGAATATCGATCTGACGTTCCTGAAAGTGTTGTGGATGATGGGAGCTTCTTCCTGCACCGCTGCGTGAGTGGCGCGACATGAGGATTGGATTGATTTAGTTTGATAGTTTGAAATCAATGCCACGCGTCGTACGGTAGTGAATATGTAGCTTTGAGCACAATATAAGCGGTTGTCTGATTCGTTTCAGTAATTGTATTTAACAAGATTGAGCACAAACATCAAGCAGATAATTTCAGTAATAATAAGCAACTGTTTTGTGGAACCCGACGAACGACAGTGTCGCACCTCAAATCTGACATCAAATTAACATTAAATTCTTGTCGATGCTATGTCATTGTCGACACTGGCATCCGGGTTCCAAATTCACAATTGTATTATAAGTTTTACATGTTATCAATAAGATTATTTACAGCTAAAATATAACAACATATACAATCTTCATTGACTGAAGGACGCCATATCAGTATTTAAACCGACAATAGATTAGACTGTGTAGGTTAGACGGTCAAAACCAATAATTTCATTGAGAAAATAATGAATGGTCACACAGATGACAATTGGTAACGCTTGCTTTGGTCTGATTGGACACCTCTACATGCTTAAAACGAAGCAGTTCGCTATACAATTTTGCCGTTCGTGTTATTTTCCCGTCCGGTTTTAGTCTTTTTTGAAACACAGACTTACGATAGTGCGTTTCAGTAATGGAACAGGGTCCTCGGTCATTTGGGGTCACATCTATGGCCTGCTCACGGTGTGTGATCCGGTCTGATTCAAAAGTCGTAAGCACTATACTCAACATAACACAACAGTGTTTTTGTGTTGTTCTTGTCCGCCCCGCTCGTTCGCAGACGCACTGGCGACCAAAGTGCACATAAACCAAAATCTGCGACGATGGTTGTTCTAAATTCGTAATAGTAAGCCGTACAGAAGGCTGCTGGTATTGCATTATTGAGCACGTTCATGCCGTGAAGCTGGAAAACAATGTTTACAGCCCTGAACAACCGTATGTGTAATTTGTTCCTTTTTACACTCAGTTCATATGGTAATACTTCCAAGCTGCTTGCAGTTAGCTTACAAACAACTTCAAAAGGTTAAAGCTGCTACCACTTCACTTGAACATCATACATGCCGAAGCAGGGTGCAGCTGCTGTGTTTAATCCCCTGAGGCCTCGCCCCTCCAGGCCTTGGTCTACAGCTCTCCCTGAAGATACGACCTTACCCGTGGTGAGCCGAACCTCCCTCCCACCCCCATTCTTGGGGCGCCCCGGAGGCACACGAAAATTTTTTTCAAAAATAGGTGAAAATTGGTCCTGGGAGAGAGGAGGTCGTCATCTTTTTTCACTATTCTCACCATCCTCCTCGAGGACCTCTCCTAAGCACTCTACCTCCATGTTATGCCCTCCGGCTACCCTCCCCTGAAACCTCGGAGCGTCAGCATGTATGCTTAAACCTTTGTTCAGTTCAGGACTGAGTCTGGCTACGGTGCTACCGAAAATGCAAATGTAATCCGTCTAGAATAGCTTTATGCTCGGTATGTAATCTCGGTTTATTGGCTAGCTGACGACTTTCGGCTGGTATCCAACAGTACTGCGGATACAGTGTAGCAAATACTTAATCTATGCTACTAGATTCCAAAACGGCTAACATTTTAGAACAAGGCAAACGAGATCACAGTTGTCTGACCAAAATCAGTGCACGGGAAGACCAAAACACTGAATAAGGAATACCGGCTTACGTGGCAGGCCGGAATAGCGGCCTAACAGGCTGGCCGCAGTACCAGTCTTCCCAGCGGGCCAGAATATCTACAATGCTTACCCGGCGCTAAAACACCGACTGGCGCGGGAAGCAGGTAGGCGGCGGTCGTAGTGAAACTTGGCAGTTTGGCGGGTTTTCCGGCCAGTGCGCAATACTAGGTACTAGACGATACAAAATCCTGGCATGTTGGATATTGGCGACTATAAGTATATATGATATATATCCATCAAAAAGCTCCGGTAGTCTGGTTTAGTTGACGTGCTACACAGCAATAGATGTTTAAACAAAGGCTAAGCGAGCGGTGGCCCATAGCTGCTATCGCGACCGCTAATGGCGGAAAATTGTTAACAGCCGGCTGTTGGCGAACGGCCGCGATAATCTTCGGCCAGCGACGGCTTTCACAGCCGTTGCCTAACACTACGTGCTACTACGTTACTACAGAAATCGCTTCACCGGGTCGCCGGGTCACTACCATGACACCGCAAAATAGTGACCCGGATCTATCCATGGTTCGTTTCCGAAAATACATATTTTGATTTTTCCCATCAATTTCAGCATGCAACTTATTTTTCGTACCGGTCCGCCAAGACAAACCCAAAATAATCAAATCAGCTTATTATTCCTTCGTAACAAGGTTATGACGAATAATTACCCTAAATCCTACAAAGTCAATATTGTGTTTCCTCGAATGAATTTGGGCTCCATTCCATTTCCCCATCAAGCCGGTTCTAGTGTTATGTAGCACTATAGAAATTTTCGGAAAAGTTTTGTCATCACTGTTGCTACTCAAAAAAGCAATGAATATATACGATGTAACAATTTAGTCAAAATGAAAAATTGCCAGGAATACGGTGTACTTTCTAAGTTGGTTCTGTGGGATGTGACGATTGATAACAAACTCATTTCTGTATCTTTAAAATTGATAAAACTTCGGTTGTGGAATAACAGAGCAGAGTAGCAGGATGTGTTAGTGGCACCGCATGCCATTCTCCAAAAACTGTGTTCATACGAGGCGGGCCTTAATATTGGTATCAGCTAGCTCGTTGTTAAACTCGGTGGGTTCTTCCACCTGCGAACTGGAAAAGATTTGTAGATTTTGAAAACAAACTTTACAAATTGTTGCACTTATCTATGAGTCCACTTTAGATTTGTACACCTGGGTTGTTCTTTTGTTAAACCAGTTTACGATCGTAAAATTGCTGTTGCTCAGAAATCACGATTTTTTCTCGTTATGTCGGGAACACAGGAACTCGATAAAGCAACACGCAAGTGCTGTTCGCGGTCACTGTTTTGCGATTTGGTGTCGCCATTTTGTGATTGTGTACACATGCAAGAGCATTTAGCAATCTCATTTTAGAGTAATAAATACACACATAGACCATGAGCATAGCTATCCGATTCAGCATGTCAGTTGGTGAAATCGACCAAGCGTGCGAAACGGAGAAATGTACGTGTATGAACATCGAACAGACTGTGTTCGCCTTCGCCGCACATTATCGAGCCTGAGTTCATGTTCGCGAAACTCCTAAATTGTTGCACGATTCAGTCGCAGAATCTGTAATTGCTCTTGAATTTTACTTGGACATCTCTTATCAATAGTTTAGGCGGTCTCGGTTCTTTACAGTTGCTATAGACTCATGTAGTCCTTCAGTTAAACGATTTAAGGTATTAACGTTCCTTAGCAAGTTAGAAGTGCATTGGGTCTCTTCTTCACGTTACGGCATATCCTGGAGTTGCATACGTTCCGTCACACCTTTCCGGCTCAGTACTATTAGCTACTGGTGCTTCCAGCATCAAAAGTGGATCATATAAGCAGAACTTACCCTCCCAGCTGTAAAGCCGTAACACATGGATTTCGATTGGACTAGGCTGATGCTAGTTGGTTGGCCCTCGTCTCTTTACATGGAAAGGTTCGTGGCATTTCGTTGCACTGGCGCAAACAAAAAATGAGTTTATATTAATATACATAATGAAAGATCAACTTGGTAGATTTTATGGCAACGACCTGCACGATCGTTCGCAGACGTATATTTATATATACATAATAGATCGCATTTGCAGATTTCTGGAGGAGATGGTGGACACAAGTCTCTTTTATATGCATACACGACTGACCAATTCGGGGGATTCTCGGGGGAGGAAGACCTACACTTGTCGTCCTGTCAGACAAATTTTCCATGTATACATACATGATGAGTGATCAACTTGGTAGATTTTATGGCGACGACCTGCACGATCGTTCGCAGACGTATATTTATATATACATAATAGATCGCATTTGCAGATTTCTGGAGGAGATGGTGGACACAAGTCTCTTATATGCAGACACGACTGACCAATTCGGGGGATTCCCGGGGGAGGAAGACCTACAATTGTCGTCCCGTCAGACAAATTTTCCATATACATAATGAATGATCAACTTGGTAGATTTTATGGCGACGACCTGCACGATCGTTCGCAGACGTATATTTATATGTACATGATAGATCACCTTTGCGGATTTCTGGAAGAGATGGTGGACACAAGTCTCTTTTATATACATACGCGACTGACCAATTCGGGGGATTCCCGGGGAGGAAGACATACAACTGTCGTCCCCTCAGACAAATTTTCCGTATATACATACATGATGAGTGATCAACTTGGTAGATTTTATGGCGACGACCTGCACGATCCTTCGCAGACGTATATTTATATATACATGATAGATCGCCTTTGCAGATTTCTGGAGGAGATGATGGACACAAGTCTCTTTTATATACATACACGACTGACCAATTCGGAGGATTCCCGGGGGAGGAAGACCTACAATTGTCGTCCCGTCAGACAAATTTTCGATATATACATACATGATGAATGATGAACTTGGCAGATTTCGTGACGGAACGACCCGTATATGATCGTCTGCCCGGACATATTTTCAGGCGGACACGTTCCCCGCCACTCTTCACACTAACCGGTGTTCACGCCCGTGTTTCGTTGATCAAAACGTGGAGGAATAAATTCTTACGCAGCAAGAAAGGTCATAGTGTTACGCGATTATGAATAAATTCTTGTGCAACAAGACTGATCATCCTGTTACTTGGTTACGACATAGAAACATATTCAAACAACGGAATAACTCAGGAAACATTGTCGGATAATCTTTATACATTATATTCTCAGGAAATACATTGTGTCTTCACATTATAAACAATGTAAATAACTAAGGACATTCTTAAGTGTTAATAACATCGCGGTGTCATCGTCTACAACCTGATACAAAGATTTGCCTCAAATAGTCAAAGCGGCGACGACCGTAACCGGCTGATAACCCCGTTCGCCAGATAAAAATCAAAATGGCAAAACAAATTGACGCTGCCTTTTCTGTTTGGTTAAAATATTCACGATACGTGTAGTCCAAACTCAAGAATAGGCGAATGCCCCCAATTGGCACATTTCGAGCCCTGTCATTGCTGAAATGCGACTCCGCTAAAATACCACGCCGTCACTGCTGAAATTTGAAGCCCGGAAATGCACTGCCGTCAACAGAAATGCGAGCCAGCTACCAGTTCATTTGTGGCGACGTCGTTGATCCACCTCACTTCAACAACGAAATGATCTCTTTCATTTGTGCTGTCGAGACTGTCAACAAGGCAGTCATCTCTTCGTACGTCTCAAATACGTCGCGGACAGCGGTGACCATCCAAGGCTGTTTTGTGTACCATCAACCCGAAACGTGGACTGGGAACAGAAGGGTCAAATTTAGGTTTTTGGCACGTGGATGTTCAGACTTGAACGGTAAGACAATATGATTATCTCTTTGACAGTCTGCTATACTTGTATAGTACGTGCCTACCATGGAATAACCGGAACCGGAACCAGCAACCGGAACCGTCCATTTAAACCGGATTTGGAACCGGAACCTGGTCTTCGAAATTTATATATAGTAAAACAGATGAAGGAAGAAATGAAGGTACAGTGGAATTAAAATGCATTAAAAATAACTTTTACATTAAACTCATTGTATTGCGATGGTATTATTGCCTTTCTGAAACTTTAAAGAGACTGAGGAAGCTAATAATGTTTATTTATCGATCAATATGTCGGTTTTTGGACATTCAGAGCAAAAAATGTCTTCCACTATACACCATTGCGTATACTGCGGCAAATCGAATGTGCTTACAAAGCTTGGAGCGTAGAATACACACTTTCACCCTGTCTCCAGTAGCCTCCCGTTACTACACATACGTTTGTTACATGTTTTGTATGAAACTTGAAATTATTGGTTTGTATGATTCTGAGAAATATAATAGAAGGTAATTTTCAGATCAGTGGTCAGAGACACTGTTTAGGCTAGCGTTGGACAAACAGTGCCCGTCAGTTAGATGATAATGATGATAATTTTCTAATCAGAATGCTATGAATGAAACAAACTGTGATGCTTCACGCACAGTTTCAACAAATACAGTTCATTGCCAAGAGGCCAGTTTCTGGCTGCGTTGCAGATAACGTTAGTTTACTTCAATTTAGGCTGGTGCTTCCACTTCAATTCTATTTACCAAGTTTACAAGCGCACTGGCTTGTCTGTGACGCAATTTATGTTAGCAAAGCATACGCTAAGTACTTTTACGTAAGCCATACTCTGTTACCGAGCTGGACCGGTTTAATTCCAACATACCCCGCAGACTTCTGAATGTGCAAAATAGCTGCTACAAGCATTGACCTGGCTTTGATTTGTTAACAAACTCCTGCAGGTTATTATGAAAAATTCCTACTGAAATTATGTTCCTACTTTCACACAGAAAATTGCTTAGTTAATCTTTTCTTTTGCTTGGTTGTATTGGAGCTTGATCATTGTATAATAGATATGACATATGTTTGGATCACAGATGAAGCAAAATATGTGGAAAATTTCAAACAAAATTTTGTTACAAAATTTTTGTTAAATGATATTACATAAAGAACGATGTGCAGCTCAGATTTAGATAATTAACCAAAAAATTTCTCACTCTGACAAGACGCCAATTTTCAATGGCTTGAATTCGTTTGGCCGTTTGTTGTTTTGTGAACTGAATGAACAACTTTCGTGGAACGTTTTGCTCTTCGACAACGCAGCACGTCAGTCGCATTGCTTCATCCGCAATCGGCTTGGCCAGGCGTAGTTCGCGAAGCTTTATCCTGAAACGAAAAACGGACATCAGCAACCGTGGTGTGACTTAGACGAATCGAAAAAAGTGAAGGGGATGCCGCATCGCGTTCTTGACACTGAAACATTTCTATTATTCGAATCCAGGGCTTTTGAGTAGTTGTTTAAAATTTCGCAAGGGGGAATCAACTATCAAATCTCTGGTCCGGAACCAAAGGCGTCGGATTTTGCCTGGGCAAAATGTAATGAATGGCACCCCGGTTCCGCTAGAAGCTTCTAAATCTGAAAATGTGTAAAATTCAGTATCTTCAGAAATGTTTTATAGAGGCCAAAGGTGATGTTAAGCAAATTTTGACGTAATTCAGGAAATATTCAGCTTCAAAAAGAAATTTTAGTAAAATATTTATTGAATTTTATGGGGCGTTACTGTCATCTGAAGCAAAACATTTACAGGGGCATTGAACCAGAAAGGACCTAAAATTTTCCCAGGGCACCGTAGTTTTGCTCCGCGGACGCGAAAAATGGCAGCCCTCCACCACAATTTGCAGAACACATATTGAATATATAGAACCGAAAACAGCTCCCTGCACGGTCTCCAAGATAATTAAAAATAATCCCCTGGCATGCACCAACCGTTCTTGCGAGAGCTTCTCGGCGAGGTAAAACGAGAAAAAGGAGAGACATTTTTCACAAAGATATAAACCCTAATTTTAAAAAGCTGCACAACGCGAAATGTCGATCAGCCTGGTCGATAAATCCGCCATTTCGGCTTACCTTTCTGCGGCAGCACACATCCGACTAGACCAGGCATCCTCCTTGACCCGACAAAATCGAATCCACGCAGCCTCATCTTCGGCGATCGATGACAGACCCTCGATTGCTGCGCGTTCGAGTATCGATTGGGAAGCGCCAGCATCGTGAAGGACGTTGGCGAGCATTTCGATTTCACGCCGCCGGGGTCGCTCGATGGTCAAACCGTGACATAGCAAGAGGTGGTAAACAGCGAGGTTGAAAGCTGACTAAAATTTTCAAAGCAAAATACCATAGTAAGTCTTAAGTCATAGTGTAAGTAAGCAAGTCTAAACAAATTAGAAGTTATGGGAAGAAGCGCGTCAGTCGGCCAATTCCCAGCAGCCGCAAACTAGTCAATTTTATAAAAATTATAATAACAAATCCTAAGGTTTTACACGCCACAAGTCTACATAGATTGTTTGTTGCCACTGTTGTTACATCATATATAAATGTTATACAACCATTAATGATCCCATAACCCAAAATCACCATAACAAAACCGGAGAAGGAGGTCTGAAGTAAAATGCAATGGGATATTATTCTGATGAACTAAGCCTTATAGAAGACCAAATATAAGTCGCTGTTGAACCGCCACCAGTACTCTCACAACCGCGGTCGCATCGCATAAATAATTTTATAAATTGCCCCAAGAATTTTTTAAAATAGCTAAATTTGACATTTTCATTTCTTAAAATATAAAGCTCTATACGTGGTCATCAAAGTAGCTATTCCCACCGAAAATAATTTTATCTATTTGGGACTGAAATATACACAAAAATCCGTCGTCGAGAGTTCTGTGGAATAGCAAAGCCCGAACTTGCGATTTCGCAATAGGTTTTTAGCAATGTCAAACCGGGTTTTAAAAGCCCATGACATATCGAAAAAATAAAAATACCATTTCATGATGGATGAACATCATAAATCCCCTTTACCAATATCGCCTTGGGAGGCTTGGTAAAAATATGATGAAAAAAATGAGAATAATATTATTTAGGGTGTCCAGGCGATCCGCAAAATTTAATGTAACTGCACTGAACCAAATTTGGAACCCATTCACGCACACGCACCTCTAGCAACAAGCAGGCACAACTTGCTCAAGTTTTTGCACTAAGGCACTACTTCGAAACTCGTTGAGCCGCCAAGCCCCCCTTCGGGGGTGGGGGGCTGCGCACCCCAACCCCAGGGGGGTTACCCCCCGGTTTTTCGGCCTCGGGGGGGGGGGGTCCGGACCACAGGGAGGTTACCCCCTACCGGTATGTATGCCAATAATGCATCATCCCTAAGCTAACACTATTTTTCACGCACATCTCTAGCACCTAAATACTATATATTGTGGGTTCTGTGCTCACAGAACTCGCAAACCCTGTTGTCTGGAATAGGAGTTTGTGAGTTCTCTTCGAGAACTCACGATTAAATCGCATATAATTTACGAGTTTCAAAATATATTCTGATATGACATCCACGCGATTTGTATTAAAAAGAAAAATCGGCAGACCCAGAGGGACATTAACAGCACTAAATGAATCGTTCTTGTATTGAAAGCAATGCTTAGACAGCCGTCACACTGATTAAGACACCCATCTTTGTCACAAACTAGCGCTTATCACAGCCCCCAATTTAGAGCAATAAAAACGGCAGTAAAATTGAATTTTCTTTCTATCGCCGAGGATACTTAAGCTACTAAAATATCAGTTCCTGCCTCAACAGCTAATAAAACTTTAAAGGCCGTATTGGCTGAGTGCGAACAAAAAGGGTTTGTTTTTCAAATTTCCAGCTTTGCGAATTTTGTGCATTTTTAAATCACGCTGCCAATTTTTGTGCCAAGGTTTTTCAAAATCCATGCTGTGCTAAAATGTGTGTTTTTTAATTTACCTGTGTTTTAATTAACCCGCAAATACCATGTTTTAGCGTTACAGGGAAGGTCAAGCAATGATAAATAACCGGCTACTAGCAATTTTATATTAAGCATTCATTAATATTTATACAATTAGACCAATCAGCTATTTAGCACTAATCATTTCATATTTCAGAATTTATAGACTTAGGTTCCTCGTTAACGATATGAATTTAATATGAGGAAAATTTTGTTTTTGTAGCGTTTTAGTGTGCTAAATTTTGTGTTTTTCGAAATTTCACTGTGTTTTTGCACTAACAAAACACAAAAAACCTTCAGCACAAACGCTTACAGACTTAGAGATATTTCTCTTCTTCAGCCACAAGACTAAAATTTACGCTTTCACCGTTTAGATTGAATTCACCTTTAAATTACTTCCTTGCTTACTGGGTTTCGACTAAGAATCGCCTAACCTGACCTGTGCAGTTATATCTAGGTGGGCAATTTTATGAAATTTTGTGCACCCCAAATCATGCGAACAAAACCATTTAAAGCAAACCTCGATGGATCCAACAGACGATACATTGATGAGGGTTTGCAAAATCTCCCGGCATTTCGCATCGTACGCCAAGGCTTGAACGGTCAATGCAATTCGTTGCATCATCCATTCGGGGGTATCGCCGCAGCCGTACGACGATCGCTGACTGCCATCCACAACGTTGCCGATGGACTTGTTGCCTGCTTTATTGCTGTCCGAGTAGCAAGGCAATCGCGGCGGATAAAGTGTGTGTAGAACAAGCTGAGCAAAAGCAATCCGAATTTGATCACGCGCCGCATAGAGCAACGATGCCCACCCGGCATGATTCGGACGCCCATGCCGCCTTCCGCTGGCCCATCTGCTCCCACTACTCAGATTATTTTTGACCGCGCCGAGCAAGAAATATAACATAAGCTCGAAAAACTGCTCTTCGGCGTAAGACGAAGTTTTTTCTGCAAAACGAATCAAACATTATTAAAAAACCAAGATCAAAACTAAGTGCGAAACAGAGGAAGGCAAATTGTGCCCGTCCTCGTCTGGACCTATCTTTGCTCGTGATTATGTTACCTATCACCAAACTGCGTGGACAAATGTTTAAATAGGTCTTTACATGAGATTACCAAGACATGGCACAGAGACAAAATATCTTCAAGCCACTCGAGGATAAATAAGCAGATCTTAAAACTACTCTCTAGACATGATTATCCCCTTTGGAACGAGTGAGCAACCTCATTTCTAACGAGTATTTTAAGTGAAGCCCAAAATACAGCGCGCCTGAAGCAAATGATGAAGATTGTAGCAAACTACAATTCGTTTTACATTGTCACACTACTGTTAGAGAAAAACAACTGAAAAGAGTTTTGCTTGATTGCCGACGATATTCAGAAGCCATGGCAGTCTCACCGTTATATATGAGCAGCTCGATCGAATACTGAATAATCATTTTGAGCCGCTCCAGTAATTGGCTCTGTGATGCGTTTTTCGGTAATTCGTCGCTACTGTGCCGCGGACTGCTGATACTGCCAGTCATGCTCAAACCAGACAAGATGCTCCCGGAACGCTGCGGACGACCAGATCCTATACCACCGCGAGCACCACGATTTCCACCTGAAATCCAGCGACGCACAAATGATTTAAATTATCCCGAACATAACGACGGTTTAAAAAGTGACTGTGAAAACATGTTTTTCTGTTTAGTTCGAGTCCGACAAACAAAATATGTAACTATCATTTCAAAGTTCGTTTTACCAACGTTCGCTTTGGCTCGCAAAATCGTTCCCTTTTTAAGGACTATGGTTTCCTAGCTGTACATCAACTGTGCATCGTTAGCTGATAAGAGATGATTATACCCAACGTTCGCTTTGGCTCGCAAAATGTTCCCTTTTTAAGGACTATGGTTTCCTATCTGTACATCAACTGTGCATCGTTAGCTGATAAGAGATGATTATACCCAACGTTCGCTTTGGCTCGCAAAATCGTTCCCTTTTTAAGGACTATGGTTTCCTATCTGTACATCAACTGTGCATCGTTAGCTGATAAGAGATGATTATACCCAACGTTCGCTTTGGCTCGCAAAATCGTTCCATTTTTAAGGACTATGGTTTCCTATATGTAAATCAACTGTGCATCGTTAGCTGATAAGAGATGATTATACCCAACGTTCGCTTTGGCTCGCAAAATCGTTCCCTTTTTAAGGACTATGGTTTCCTATCTGTACATCAACTGTGCATCGTTAGCTGATAAGAGATGATTATACCCAACGTTCGCTTTGGCTCGCAAAATCGTTCCCTTTTTAAGGACTATGGTTTCCTATCTGTACATCAACTGTGCATCGTTAGCTGATAAGAGATGATTATACCCAGACTTTTTGTGAGAACGTCCACTACCTCCAAAAAGAAATAACTCATTGTTCACCAAAAATTCTAGAATTGCAATTTATGAAAAACAGTTTTAGCTCACCGGCCAAACTCATCACCGAACCAGCGTGGGGCATTCGTCGACGGAGATTACTCATAGAGCGCGAAGGTGATGGCTTCTGTTGCTGGCGATGCCAATTGGTGGCCGACACGCCAGTCATGGCTGTGGAACTGCGGAGTGATTCTGAAAAAAAAATTTGAAATCAAGCGGATGCAAACTTAACAAATTACTGAGAATTATTGGCTTAAAACCCGGAAAGGCTGTAGGTGGAATGCTTTGCG
The DNA here is from genome assembly GCA_030248225.1 of Trileptium ribeirensis. NCBI lineage: Eukaryota > Metazoa > Nematoda > Enoplea > Enoplida > Thoracostomopsidae > Trileptium > Trileptium ribeirensis. Next base: position 61,670 of record JASANE010021307.1, read on the forward strand.
AAGTCATGCTCTGGTAAAACAGCGCAGCTAATATTTTTAATAATCAGCATTTTCTCTGAAATTGACGCGTACAAAATGAGATATTTAACTTTCAATCATCCGAGAGCGTACTCGTGTTCCATACCTATGACGACAACTAGGATAAAAAATTTGTAACAGTGCGGTTCTCTAAATGGAGGCACAATTCCGCTCGTGCTTTGGTCCTCGTTTCTACTATTTGCTCCCTCGGTCCACAAAGAAATTCGCAAGTAAAATCCTCCAGCTTACCCAAGCTCGATGCCGACCCTGAGTCATTGTTCTTCGCGTTGTTAATTAGTTCACGTCGGCGCAGCAAACTGGTCATCGACCGCGACGACCGTGCAGTCTGTGGACTTTCTGGCGACTGCAGCGTGGCTTGTGACTGACGAAGCTCATTGCGTTGATGCCAACTTCGCGATGTCGACGCTGCACCCCATGAACTGCGAAGTGATTCTAAAAGCAACGCGTGAAATAAAAATTATTCAATTTTGCGCGGATTGCTATTGCAAACGAGGGTTGCTCAAAATATTAACTCAACTGTGCAAATATTCGAGGTCACAATTCTGCATTTGGGATTTACAGTGCAGGGAACGCGAATATGGGCTCCGTGGTGGGTGAAAGTTAGTTGCGTGCAATAGGCGATTTCTCGTCCTAATGACATGCTGAATCGCGTATTTGCGTTCACGGTCTATGTACTATGTATCTATGTACTGTCTATGTATGTGTATTAGATCGACGTGACGCTGCTGCATTACGCACTTCCACAAGCGTAATGAACATACGATCCCGGCTATCGTGACTTCAAGGGCGGACCTATTGGGCTCAGATTCTTAAATTTTCTTTTATTCGGGTCAGTCCCAAGAAATTACGGAGCTTAGCAAGCCGTTCTGATCCTGCCGGACGGGTTGCGCACGTAGCCTAAGAGGTACTACCTTTGAGGTCCCCAGGGAGTGTATGCTACCGGAGCCTTTGCTCACAGGCCAAAGAGACCATACCGCTATCCCCTATCCACATTTAAAGCTGGAAGTGTATGCAGAGGGTATTTGGAGTGGATTAATTTTCTTATTTTCCTGAACAGTTAATTTATTTAGCCAGTGGCCGCCACTAGGGTCCGACAAATCCCTAGACGTTTAACGTGCGATGCGATACGCGTGTCAAACCTGAACGTGGGTCGTCGATAGGGGTAACGGAGTTCAAATCCTTTTGAATGAATATCTATCGCTACTAAGGGTCAGCAAAACGCTTGGACACAGTGGGTTTTGATTGAGCATTTATTGATGAGTCGAAATTTGAATATAGACATAAACATAATGTACGGGTGAATACAACAGGTACAATGTCACTAATATGGTACGCTAATAAGAGAATGAACAGGGTGATTAACGGGTAAGTTGTGGAGTCATCGCCTTTTTCACTGAACTCTCACAGCTTTGTCACATCACGGCGTGTACTGCTAAGCCTTTTCTAATGAGAGCTGCGCTTACCTTACTCATAGAAAATGGGTCAAATCAAAAGCCAGTACCGGTAAGTAATACGGTTAGTTATCGATATCCAGAGTCGCCATTCGACTAACTACTCGCTCGGCACTACGATTGCTACTAGTGGGTACTCCGACAAAACATCATGTTCAGGTAAGCGAAAAGCGGTAATATAGCGGGTGTGTTCAAATGAGGCATACGGGACAAAGCGTACAATGGGAAATTTGCGGGACTCAATCTTGCTCATCCTAATCACGAGACTATGGTACATGATAAGTAAGCAGTTATAAACGTGGTAAAGTAGCGATCGGATTAACATACGACAGTATCATAATAAACGAGAAATGGTATATATATTGACAAAACGGTATGTTTGGGAGGTAATCATTGGTACGATTCATCAATTTTCCTATGATGCGACAAGGATACGATATCATCTTTCCTTTTTTCTACTCGCATGCATACATACTTACGGTGACCATAAATAGAAGATGAAAGTTTCGGCGGGTTGTATAGACACAACTGATGAATTTTGGGTTCTAATTCCCTACAAAATCACTTCACAAGCACGGTGGCAAAACAGTAAAATTTGGTCTTAAATTGCAGCTAATCAATGATCTAAATAAGTGCCAAAAACAGATTTTTATTTTTATGTCCACGAACATAAGCTAAAAGGATGCTAAAAATGGTCGGGCGGACTTCTTTCAAACGGCTTATGGTTCCCGGTAGACTGAGGTTGGGACCGAATTTCGAGCTTTTCCTAATCCAAAATCATTGCTAAAATTTAAAATCGTTGGTGTACTTTACCAACACTAGGAAAAATAATACTTTACTTAGCTTGCCAAATTTACACAGTTTTAGCGGCTACGGGATCGAGCCGTATCCAGGGAAAACTGATAAATTGTTAATTTTAAGTGTAATTAGGGGTTTACTTAAGACCTACGTTCGAGCTGGGGCTCAGCGGAACACTAATCTATATCCCTATTAAAAAGTACGGCTATACGATCAACAATCAAGAAAAGACTCCTAATAACTTTGACGTGCGAGTCGGGGCATTTCGCGTCCTAATATGAAACGATTTGAATAACATTTGGTTTGGGATAATTCATCAACTTGTTTAGCCTATTGCAGAGTTAATTTAAATAGCAGTAGAACTATGCGTAGCGATGCCTCATCGGTCATCGGCGCTATCCTAATGGTACTAAAACTGAAGTTATTTTGACTTGAAAAAGGATCTCGAAAAGAGCGTTATTTGGTAATAAAATTTAATTATTGTTTCGAGTGTTTTCTACTCGCTAAAGTAAGACAGTAAGCGGAGGCCCCGGTTGTCGGGACAACCGTAACAATTTCGCTAACTATAATTGGTTCTAATTGTGTCTTTAGATTGCTCGGGTTACTAGTTCTCAAGCAAGATTTTGGATACGATTCGGTTGGAGTTGGGGCTGGGGGAAAACAATAATTCTCAATATCTTCCTAATTTACCAGCCTTTCTCTACGAAATTTTGTATGGGAGCTGGGTTCGCCCTCATATATCGATTTCCTAGGACCGGGTCAGCGGTCCTCACAAAAAGTGGTCCGTCGGGCCGAGACCCGAAAGACTCGATATCGCGTCTGGCGATATCGATAACTTTGAAATACAAAATACTGACACGTATAATACAAGTGATCAACACTGGGGAAAATAATATTTTACCTTTCTTAACCAAAATACGTGTAAAAACAAGACCGAAACCGACTTACGAAAATGGTACGATTTGTGAAATTTGAACTAAATCTGAGCGGCAGTTGCGCATCTCGGGTTTAGATTTCTTATAACGTTTGAATGGGCCAAGGCTGTGCCGGGCTCAACAGCTTAGATGGAAAGCCTAACGGGCCTCTATTTTCACGAGAAAAATCATCAAAATTCCTGGAATAGATATCGAGTTGTTGACATTTAAAGTTTGGGTAAGGGCGGACCCCTATCAGGCCGTCGGGTTTATGATTCCGACGTGATAAAGTTGGGTTTTAGAATGATGTCCGATAGCGGACAATCCTACGAAGAAATAGCGAGCGTTTCAAAAAAATTCCTAAGGAGAATCTCGAAATATTTTAATTCTAAGTTTTCAGTGGGGGAAAGGCCCCTTCAAGACCATCGGGTTTGGGGTTCCGAAGTGAAATCGATGAGTTTATTAGCTGCATTCGTTAGCAGGCATTACTATGGAGAAACTGCCAAAGTTACAGCTAAATTCCTGGAGTAAATCCTAAGATATTTCAGTTTTCAGATTTTGGTGGGGAGAGCCCCTTCAGGGTTGTCGGGTTTATGATTCCGACGTGATATTTGGGGTTTTTGGATATAAAATCAGTAACTCGGATCCTTTTCGAGGTCCGGGTAAAATTTCAACCAAATTACTTGAGTAGTTCTCGAGATATACTAAATTTTCAGTCTAAGTGAGCTATCTCGCTCAAAGGACGTTGAGTCGGTATGTCTACTTGTGGTTCGATCCAAATTTTTAGCATGGGTCTGAGGCCTATAGCACTACTGCCTTATTAAAAAAATTGACTGAGTTCCTGAGGTAATTTGGTCCCTTCTATAAATAATTTTGTCCTAGGTTCCTTCTCACAAAATAGTAATACCGGCGGGCAAACTTGTGTCCAAAGAAATAAGAGAACAAGTGAAATCTTGAATAAAACAATTCACGAATGCTTGACAAAAGTGATATGACCCCGGATGATTCGGAGTTCTACCGATAATTTTCAATCAGAAATGTATTTTATTTAACCTCGGTCGGCTCAGGGATTACTTTTTTAGTCCTAACTCGTCTCAGGGAAACATGTAAAATTAAGTCTTTACGTGAGTGTCGCGTCATTTATGCCCTAACTCATCGGCCGAGGGAGGTCGTCTGACTTCGGCCAACTAATTAATTTATGTGAGCGGCTAGTTATGGCTACATATCTGCGGGGCAAGCTCGGAGGCGCAGGGCTACCATGTGAATAGAAGTGTGGACAGGGGATGCTAAAATGTTGCACTAATGCTCATCAAGACGATATTCAACCCTACGGTCTAACTATCCTAGCTCAAGTATCTCTAACCTAGTAAACTCTACTCTCAACTATACTCAACTAGATTATTCCACCACCCTGTCCACACTTACGCATTCGATTCCTATCGTTCGGCGTCCATCGCTTCTTCGTCCATTCGCAAGACCAAAATAGTAAACCAAAAACCACCAAGTAAAACGAGAGAAACTAATCAAACAAACACCAACTGGAGAAAGCATCAGAGCGGTCTGCAGAACAACCGAACTCTGCGCTGCCGAAGACAGACTGAACTCCCCAGAGCTAGTGCGTCTCTGCTTAAATACTAAAATTTGAAGTTTTGAATTTGGAAGCCGTTAGAGTGCTTTTGGGTAGATTTGACCCTAATTTTAAGCTTTAAATCAATAATCTTATCGGCTTGAATTCCAATCATATTTGGACAAATTTAATGTCCAATTTTGATATAATTAAAATAATTTACGACCCTGATTAAATTAACTTTATATAAAATTTAATCAAAATAGAGGTGATTTACGGCCGCTTTAGTGGAAACTTTATAAATTGCCACAACAACTTCTAGAAACTTTTAACAAATTTCATATTAAACTACAAACCTTAATATTAAGTAAATATTAAGCTCAAACTTGAAGCTTGTTTGCATAGCGGGACCAATACTTCATCCCGACAAATATCTAGTAGATCCAAGTTTAATATCAAACACTGCTGTACCGATAGGAATTTCCTGTAAACTTCTACTATTAATTTCATATCGAATTAATATCAAACTTGTACGCTTATTTACTTTAGTACTTAGTTGTCGGTGGTCCTTACAGTACCAACTGAAACTTCAATACGAACTGCACAAATGTATATTAACTTTATAAATTTTGTGTCCCTTTTATATTAATTTGGAGAGCCGAAAGTTTTTAATATTAACTTCAGCTTATTTATATATCAAAGGCTTAATAAACTTTCTACCGCCTTTATATTACTTTGCTGATAAGGATTTTATATACATTATAGATACAATTTATTGACTGGGTATTTGAAATTCATATCAAATTTACAATTAAATTATAATGACATGATTGTGTGCTCGAACGCGGCGTGCTCAGAATAGACGCAGCTAAAGTAAACAAAACAAAAAGAAGCGAGGGCAAAAGGGGTAAAAAAGGCGGCGCTCCCTGGGCGATGGCCGGTGTGCCAAATAAGACTCGGATCCGTACTAAGCGTGTCCGTCCGAGCAAAATGATATGTAACAGGTCCGTATTCCGACAACAAAGGGGGAAGTAGGCTCTCGTGGAAGGGTTCCTGACAAATTTTCCAAAACCTGGGGTGTTTTGAACGGCTCCTGAAGTTCGAGGTACATTTTCCTGGGGTGTTCTGTACATTTTTGTGTTAGTCTCGCCAAGGGAAATTCAATGATGGGTTACGCGCCAGTCGTGGCGTTGTTTTGTGTTTTCCATGGGAGAGGGTACCTAAAAGTGGGCACGGCGGGACCTGTCCGGGTGCAAAAGAAAACCGGTATTTTGGAGAATCTAATGATACCCTATATATAATTTTGGGTTTAATATTCGTTAAGTTATTTAATTAATTGTGCTTTTGTTTGCTTACGTACATACTAATTTATTCGTAAGTTCGTGGATCCGGGTCGGATCTCCACGAAACCGGCCTCATTAGAAAGACCGCAAAATTTCCTATAAGAAATTCCAAGTACTAAATTTTCGAATCCTCAACGGTTCCGGAGTTATGGGCCGGAGCCGATACTTTTGATACCAAATTTTCATACATTTTCATTTTGCAGTTTGTCCTATCTTAGTAACTTATCCAGTGACAATGATAACGTTGAACACTGGGAATTTTAATATTTTAGGTTTGTACTTATATTTTCTAGGAAATTTTCTCCTTTGCTGTTTTCTTTTCGGGCGAACAGTCATATTTTTGTGGTCCTCGCTCGTGAGGACAGTCGTGACGGGTATTCGTCACGGCCAGTCTTTCCTACGGCAATTTACAACAAGTTTCGCAGTCCTACCATGCGGGGTAGGGCTATTCCTACGTATATATCGAGTTCGGCGGGGAGTCGTACTGTTCTAAATTTCTACGAGTAGTATGGCAAGGGCTCGCCATACTCACAATTTCTACTTATAAAACACTGATTTACAAACGTAAAAGTCCTTAAATTTTCCTTAAAAATCCTCCTAAGCAAGACAAATTATTCCCGATCAATGGTACTTATGAACTTATGAATTACAAGGGTACAACAACGTACAGTAGTTATCATACAAATGGCATGAATTTACAATACAAATTGGCGCTTTTATGGCCATTATTACAACAAGGAAAATGGTACAAATATCGTAAGCAACATACAACAATAGTACAACGTTTCAATGATCGTAAGAATGGTACAAAATTATAACAAAGTGCAGGCGCTTCTACGGCCTTTAACAACACGATCTATGGTATGAATATGATAATCATAAACGGTACAAAATCATGGTCAAATATAGGCGCTTTTATGAATTTCAACAACACAATAATACGGCGATTCCAATCGAACATAGTATACACATAATATATACGATCATGATTATACGAATCAAGCTACGTAATACGTGCCTTTATGGCTATGACAATATGGTTATAACAAAAACGATGGTAACGGTAATCTAGATATATACGAGATTAAAGTGTACCAATGAGCCTTTATGGCCGATTTCAAATCATGTCATACACTTTGTATATACCTTTATGTATATATACACAACAACCAATAATTATATATCTAACGGTAACAATGTTTCGATGATTCTTCGTCCCTGAAATGTTGATAACTATACCCAGTTTGATCACGAAAAACTGTCGGCGGTGCGAGCCAAATGTAACGAAAATCTTTAGTGCATAGCGAGGTTAATGGGCGTAACCATCTATGGTTTATGCTATACATATATACGATTTATAGATAGGGTGGCAGCGGAGTCTCGCAGTCGGTTCGTATGTACGGGGGAAATCGACTTATATATTCGCTTACTCAGAGGGGCTATAGACTGGTTCTAATCCTATCTACGTGCGTATTCCGGTGTTACAGTGGTTTCGTACCCAGTTGGGTCAATTCCGTTGGGTATTCCAAGTTGGGAGATATTCGCAACTAAATTCGAAAATGTTGACCATTACGCTATGGCCAGGATTATTAGGGGATTCGCCAAAATGTTGGCCATTACACTAGGGACAAGATTATTGGTATTCGATAAAATGTTGGCCATTCGACCGTGGCCAGAATTATTGGGCTGTCTGTGAAATGTTGGCCATTATAGTGTGGCCAGGATTATTGGGAATTTATAAATGTTGGCCATTAGAGTGTGGCCAAGATTAAGAGTTTTCGATAAAAGGTTGCCATTAGGCTATGGTCAGAATTAATCCACCTCGTAACGATCCGTATGGATCTGTTACATATGTATCTATATTTTCATTCTGTGGTCTACGTATGAATTCTAAAAAACGTGGCGGCAACCGCGTTTCCAAGCGTACGCGGCTACTAAATAATTGTGATGCTAAATCCTAAAATAGTGGCCGCGAACATCACCTGCACGTAGCTATATGGGAAATATTGTAAGCGTACATTTGGCGAAATCTTGATTTGTGTGTGATCATCGGTTTTGAGAGCGTGAACTGACTTTGCAAAAGAACCCCGGTGTACCATCAAAAGTGGACTCATGAGCAA